>PVJD01006949.1:0-90778 GCA_004026545.1 Mormoops blainvillei | reverse complement strand
GATATTATGATCTGGAAACTCAACATATCGAGAAGAGCTGAATGCCATTAAGCAGAGTACTGCTGTAGGATTTTGAAAAATGCTACTAAGTGGCTGACAAGATCAATTTTCTCCCCAAACTATCAGCCAAAAGGTAAAGGAGTGCACATGTTCAGTCTGTATAAGTAATCTTCTCACTTTAGATGGTGTTATTTGGGCTTAATTTGAACTAGAGGTACCTTTTCCTCTGAAAAGCAGCACTTTAGGGAGAGAAAATGACATGTCGGAGCTTATCAAAAGCAAATGAGTCCTTCAGGAATCTGGGAGCAGGTAATGATGGTGAGCAATGCAGTCAGCAAAATGGAATTTGTGGCATCAGGATAACTCTGCTCTATCCCTGCTTTGTGCCTCATGGGTGAGCATCGGGTAATTTATTAAACTTTTCTGCATCATAGTTTAGTTACTCATCTGTAAAATGAGAAAGCTGTAATCATATTTATGCTATCATATTTGAAAACTTTGCAGAGATCCTGTAATGAAAAGTGAACCCAAAATGAATTTATACAAGAACAGCCACAATAATGAATGTTTCCTTCTAACTAGGATGAGAGATCTATACTTTTGAAAAAAAAAAAGTTTTTGTATAAAATGCATTTGTAAGTTTTGAAAAGTATTTACAGGATGCAATAGTCTTACCCTTTAAAAATTATCCTAGTTCAGTTAAAATATTTTGTTACATGGTTCACTTTAGAGCTTAGTTTTTATTGTTATGAATTAAGTAGGTCTAATCAATAATTTTCCATTAGAATTCCCATTTTTCTGAGAAATGATAGATTGTAAGATTTCTGAGGCCTACTAAAAATAATGTGATCCTTTGGCCTTGCTCATGCCCTATGTTATTTTCATTTTAAATTTTATTTTCTCCCTTTCTTAGCCTGGTTTATAACACTTACAATTATTATGTCTCCTCTCAAAATCAATTTTCTTTCCTATAGACATCAACAATTTTTTCTACTTATTTTCCTTTCTCATAATATTATTATTCTTTTTCCACTTTATTAATCTGTGTTCCTTTGTTGTGGATATCACTGCAGTGGTTGTTTTTCTTCAACTTAGTTCCTATTGTTTCACTTTTTTTCCTCCAATCCACATTTTGTACTCTTCTCTTTTCATACTCCACTTAGACCTATTCCTTCCCTATTTTATCTATGTTAATTTTTTTCCTTTTCTTTGCCTTGTTTCTGTTCCCTCTTATTATTATTATTTCTCTAACCTTACCCTCTCAAAGTCATTTTTCTTTCAGTTAATCACATCATATTCTTTTTTTACCTTTTGTGAAATATTCTTATTCTCTTTCCACCTTTATAAATCTTAGTTCATTTGCTGTTGATGTCACACGGGTGGTGGGGGGATTTTTACTGCTGTGGGTGTTGTTTGCTGGGTTGTTTTGTTTTGTCCTGGCAGTGCCTGAACAACAGCATAGAAGACATGGTGCGGTTGTGACTCTCAGTCAGCCAGCCAGAGCAAAGAACCCGTCAAGCAATGAGCTAACAACAATCAAAACCCAATTACAATGAAAGCCCTAATATCAGTATAAAGGGCATCACTAAAGTATCCAGCTCAGGAGTCTAAGGAAACTGTACCACTGAGTCCCACAGGACTCCTAACACAGAAGACTACCCCACAAAGACAGGGGTTCAAAGCAGATCAATCTAATGCACAGAAACAAACAAAAAGAGCAGCCTAATGGGGAGACAAAGAAACAACCCCTAATTGAAAAGAGAAAAGGAAACCCAGAAAGAATACTAAATGAAATTGAGGCAAGCAATTTATCAGACATAGAATTCAAAGTAATGGTTATAAGGATACTAAAGGAACTCAGTGAAAACTACAAGGAACTGAGTGGGAATTACATCCACATGAAAAAAGGACATAAAAACTATGAATGAGAGCAAGGAGGAAATGAAGAATGCACTATAAGGAATTAAAAGCAGACTAGATGAAGCAGAAGATCGAATAAGTGAGATGGAAGACAAGGTAGAATAAAACATGTAGACAGAACAACAAAATGAAAAAAGAACCAAAACTAATGAAGATAGTTTAAGGGGGCTACAGGACAACATGAAATGTAACAATATTCACATCATACAGATTCCAGAAGGAGGAGAAAAGGAGCAAGGGATAGAAAATCTGTTTGTAAAAATAATGACAGAAAACCTTCCTAACTTGGTGAGGGAAAAAACCACAAAAGTTCAGGAACCACAGAGGGCCTCAATCAAGATGAACCCATAGGGGCCTACCCCAAGATACATCATAATTAAATTGGTAAAATTTAGAGACAAAGAGAGAACCTTAAAGGCAGCAAGGGAAAAACAGCGAGTAATGTCCAAGTGAGCTCTGACAAGGCTAGCAGCTCACTTCTCCACAGAAACACTACAAAGCCAGAAGGGAATGGCATGGAGTATGCAAAGGAATGAAAGCAAAGATCTGCAACCAAGAGTGCTCTACCCAGCAAGGCTCTTGTTTAAAATGGAAGGCAATATAAGGAGCTTTCCAGACACACACACACAAAAATCCAAAAGTATACATCTCCACCAAATCAGCATTGTAAGGCATATTAAAGGAACTGTTTTAAGAAAATGAAGAAAAAGAGAGAGAGTGAGAAGAACACAGGTGCAAGGGGGGGTGAATGACAATGAATAAGTACCTATCAGTAATAACCTAAAATATAAAAGGATTAAATGCCCCAATCAAAAGACATAGCATAGCTGAATGGAGAAGAAAACACAACCTGCATATATGCTGCCCACAAGAGACCCATCTCAGAACAAAAGATCTACACAGGTTGTAAGTGAAAAGATGGAAAAAATGTTCCAAGCTAATGGAGATGAAAAAAAAGCTGGGGTAGCAATGCTTATATCAGGCAAAATAGACTTCAAAACAAAGGCCATAACAAGACAAAGAAGGTCACTATATAATACTTAAAGGAGTGGTCCAACAAGAGGATATAACCCTTGTAAACATATATGCACCCATCATAGGAGCATCTAAATACATAAGAAAAATCTTGGAGGACTTTAAGAAGGAGAACAACAGCAATACAGTCATTGTAGGTGATTTTAACAACCCATTGTCAACAATGGAGAGATAGTCCCAACAAAAAATCAACAAGGATATTGTGTCATTGAACAACAGCCTATATCAAATGAACTTAATAATTTACAGAGCATTTCACCCCAAAGAACCAAAATATACATTCTTTTAAAATGTATATAGATCAGATTCAAAGATAGACCACATGGTAGTGCACAAAACAAACCTCAACAAATTCAAGAAAATTGAAATCATATCAAGCAACTTCATTGATCACAATGGATTGAAACTAGAAACCAACCTCAAGGAAAAACTCAAAAACATTCAAATACATGGTGACTGAAATAACATGTTATTAAATAATGAATGGGATAACAATGAGATCAAGGAAGAAATCAAAAAGTACCTGAAAATAAATGAAAATGAACACACAACAATCCAAAAGGTATGCAATACAGTGAAGGCAGCCCTGAGAGGGAAGTTCATAGCCATAAAGACCTACCTAAAAAAGATAGAAAAATCTCAAAAAACCTAACCCTGCATCTAAAAGAACAAGAGGAACAACAAATAGAGCCCAGAGTGAGCAGAAGGAAGGATATAATAAAGATCAAAGCAGAATTAAATGACATATAGACTAAAAAAACAAAAATCAAAGGATCAATGAATCCAAGAGCTAGTCTTTTGAAAAGTTAAACAAAATTGACAAACATTTAACCAGACTCAGCAAGAAAAAAAGAGAGAGGACCCAAATAAATAAAATCAGAAATGAAATCCAAGTAACAACCGATACCACAGAATACAAAGGATTGTAATAGTATGAACAGCTATATGCCAAGAAATTGGACAGCCTGGGTGAAATGAATAAGTTTCTAGAAACATACAATCTTCCAAAACTGAATCAAGAAGAAACAGAAAGGCTGAATAGATCAATTCAAGTTTTCACCAACAACTAGTGAAATTGAAATAGTAATTAAAAAATTTCTGGCACACAAAGGCCCTGGACCGGATGGCTTCACAGGTGAATTTTACCAAGTATTCAAAGAAGAATTAACTCTTGTTCTTCTCAAACTATTCCAAAAAATTCAAGAAGAGGGAAGACTCACAAACTCTTTTTACAAGGTGAGTACTATCCTAACTACAAAAGCAGGTGAAGACACCACAAAGAAAGAAAATTATAGGCCAATATCTCAGATGAACATATATGGTAAATACTCAACAATTGTTGGCAATTAGATCCAGGAAAACATCAAAAAGATCATACACCACAATCTAGTGGGATTTATCCCAGGGATACCAGGATGGTATATTTACAAATCAATAAATGTAATATACCACATAAATAAAATGGACAAAAACCACAAGATCATATCAACAGATGCAGAAAAAGTATTTGATAAAATCCAGCATTTATGATAAAAAATTCAGAAAAGGGGGAATAAATGGAGCATACCTCAACATAATAAAGGTCACATATGAGAAACCTACTGCCAACATCATATTCAATGAGCAAAAACTAAAAGCTTTTCCCTTAAGATCAGGAACAAGATAAGGTTGTCTGTTTTCACCACTTCTATTCAACATAGTACTGGAATTTCTAGCCACAGTGATTGGACAAGAACGAGAAATAAAAGACATCCAATTTGGGAAAGAGGAAGTAAAACAGTGATTATTTGCCAATGACATGATAGTGTACATGGAAAACCCTATAGACTCCACCAGAAAACTACTTGAACTAATAAACGAATTTGGCAAAGTAGTGGGATACAAAGCAATATTCAGAAATCAATGATGGCCTGTCTGTACACCAACAATGAACTATCAGAAAGCAAAACAAGGAAAAAATCCCATTTACTATAGCATCAAGAAAAATAAAATACCTAGGAAAATATTTAATCAAGGAGGTAAAAGACCTACACTTGGAAAACTATAGAACACTGAAGAAAGAAATTGAGAAAGACACAAATAAATGGAAGGATATTCCCTGTTCATGGACTGGAATAATTAACATAATTAAAATGTCCATACTGCCCAAAGCAGTATATAGTTTCAATGTAATCCCTATTAAAATACCAATGGTATACTACACAGATCTGGAATAAATAGTCCAAAAATTTATATGGAACAAAAAAGACCCTGAACAGCCTCAGCAATTTTGAGAAAGAAGAACAAAGTTGGAGGGCTCACGATACCTGATATCAAACTACATTATAAGGCCACTGTAATCAAAACAGCCTGTACTGGCATAAGAACAGACACGTAGATCAATGGAACAGAGTAGAGAACCCAGAAATAAACTCATGTTTCTATGGTCAATTAATATTTGACAAAGGGGGCCAGAGCATACAATAGAGTCAAAATAGTCTCTCTTCAATAAATGGTTAGGAGAACTGGACTGATAAAAGATAAGAAATTAAACTAGAACACCAACTTATACCATACACCAGAATAAACTCAAAATGGATAAAAGACTTAACTCTAAGTTATGATACCTTGCCTAGAGGGATACATTGACAGTAAAATTTCAGATATCCCACATAGCAACATTTTTGCCAATATGTCTCCTAGGGCAAGGAAAATAAAGGAAAAAATAAACAAATAGAATAACATATTTGCCAATGATACATCGGAAAAGGGTTTAATCTCCAAAATATATAAAGAAGTCATATGTCCCAACACTAGGAGGACAAACAATCCAATTAAAAAATGGGCAAAGGACCTGAATAGACACTTATCCAAGGAGGACATACAGGGACCCACAGACATATGGGAAGATGCCCAACATCACCAAGCATGAGAGATGCAAATTAAAACCACCGCACACCTATGAGAATGACCATCATAAATCAACAAACAACAAGTGCTCACAAGGATGTAAAGAAAAGGGAACCCTAGTGCACTGTTGTTGGGAATGTAGACTGGTACAGTGATTGTGGAAACAGTATGGAATTTCCTCAAAAAATTAAGAATGGAACTTCCTTTTGACCAAGCATCTCCAGTGCTGGGAATACGAGGTATGTCCAAAAGGTATTCAGCCATGTAATATGAAAAATAGATACATTTATTGAGGAAGATACAAGATAAAAGAAATATTGTACATAAGACAATAACACCTCAGTCACCTTCAAAGTAGGCACCTTGGGACCTCACACAGTTCTCCCAATCGCCATCAGCTGCCCCGTCGTGTTTTCCTGAATCTCAGTGATGGCCTGAAATCTTTTCCTTTTCAAAGGTGATTTTATCTTTGGGAAAAGCCAGAAGTTGCAGGGCATCAGATCTGGGCTATAAAGGGGCTGAGTCACCTGGGATATTTGATGTGTTGCCAAAAAACTCTCCAGGAGACATGACATGTGAGTGGGCACATTGTCACGATGAAACTGCCAACACCAGTTGCCCATAGCTGCAGCTCTTGGAATCATCCAAATAGTTTCTGCAGAGGAATGTTCAAGCTTAACACAAAATTTGATGAAGATTTTTTGCTCTACTCAGTCATTTTGAATGCGATGGCCACACAATACACATGCTCATTCAACACTGTCTACTGCCCCCACTGACTAGTACAGTAAAGTTGTCATTGTTGATGCACGCACATTCCATTCCACTCTCCTTGGTTGGCAGGTTACATTGATGTCATGCAAACTGTTCTCATTATATTAATAATGGTTGGACTTTTTCTGGAGAGACCTCATATACCCTAAGAATCCCAAAACATCAATTCAAAAGAACCTATGCACCGCTATATTCATAGCAGCACTATTTACAATAGCCACATGCTGGAAGCAACCAAAGTGCCCATCAGTAAATGAGTGGATCAAAAACTGTGGTTCATTTACACAATGGAATATTACGCAGCAGAAAGAATGAACTCCTACCTTTCATGATGGCATGGATGGAACTGGAGAACATTATGCTAAGTGAAATAAACCAGTTGGTGAAAGATAAATACCATATGATCTTACTCATAGGAATCTAATGAACAAGATAAACTAATGAGCAAAATAGAACCCGAGACATGAAGTATGGAACAGACTAACAGCAGCCAGAGGGGACCGGGGATAGGGATAATGTTTGAAAGAAGTGGAAAGGACTAGTGAAAGAATGTGTATGAATGACCTAAGGACATGGACAATGGTGTCAGGATTGACTGTGGGAGTTGGAGGAGGTGCAGTGGAGGAGGGCAAAAGGGGAAGAATGGGACAACTGTAATAGAATAACAATAAAAAAGGCAATGTGATCCTCGTCTTTATAGAGGAACATAAGGAACCTTTGAGAGTGAACTACTTGCCCGAGGTTCAGCTACAAGCTGATAGGAAAGCTAGCTGTAGAGCCCAGGTTTCCTCATTGCTTGTTCTAATGCTTTTGTAAGTACTCCTGTTTTGTAATCTTTTATATCTAGAAAGAGTATGACAGTATGTAAAATCACTATGATAAGGCAAACTTTTGAACTCAGAAGAGGCAGTTGGTATTTGTGGGTGAACCATACTATGTGCCAGGCATGGAGCTAAAAGCTCTACATAAGCTATTTCATATAGTCCTTGCATAATCCTGATATCGCATTATCAGCTATTCAGAAATTAGGAATTGGGATTAGAAAATTTAAGTAACTTATTCAGTTTTACTACTAGAAGTGGTGGAATGAAGGTTCACACTCCAGTCTGCCCAACACAAAAGCCCATTATCTTTCAACTATACTACACTTTCTTCCTGGGTAATGTGTCATTGCCATTTTAAATATTCTTAAAGCCCAAAAAGAAGAGTCAGCAGCATTGATTAGAGAACACTGGTAAGTAGTTCTTGAGAGATTCTCTATTTTCTCCTCCCACAGCCCTCTTGCACATTCCTTGACCCTGTCCATTCTTAGACATTAGGTTCTACTCAAGCTATTCTTAATATCCATTTTGGTTGTGACCTCATCAGAGAATATATAAAATTACCTATTCTTAGGCCTTTTCCTCAATTTATCTATTGTATTACCTTTTCTCTTATTTTTTTTTACTTAAACTCTCTATTGCCTGAGTGATTGACTTTTGTATGTATATGGAAGAAAAATAATGATTTTTACATTACACAGAAGTGATAGAGGCTTACTGTGAGTTTTTTCTTCTGTACTTTATTCTAGTTGACCAGTGACATTTAACAATTGATGTTACACCTTTTCCATACCCATTAGGTAAGAACCAGGCCCTCCTAGTCTGGTTTCAGTGCTTTGAACTCAAACTATGACTAAAAAACAGAAACTGAGTGAATTCAGGAATAGCCTGAGAGCAATTTATTCATTTAGTATTCACAAGGAAAAATTATAAGTAGAGATTAAAAAAATAGGAATTACAAACTCTTGGTAATGTATACAGTAAATAAGATGAGTAAAATATGATTACCACATATATAATTGCTCAGAGTTAGTTATTGTTATATGTTGCCTGGATATGACAGAACAATTCAGAAAGTAACGAGAATCTAATATAACTTGGAGTTAGAAAATACATACTGAGAAAGGTCCATTTATGATTTAGAGTTGTTTTCTGAGTCAGTAGCTGTTTAGAGATTGACTGGGTGCAGGGGCGGGTAGCTAATTAGGTAAATGTGATATGGAATTTTAGATCAACTGCTTTGATCTCAATTTATTCTTGATATTTGTGGTAAGTTAATAAAATGTATCCTTTTCTAATGATATAATTAATAACTAAATCCCAAGAACCTCAATTGTCAGAGATCAAATACTTTCCCCCAGGCAGTTATATGTGAGAGAAAATATCATTGCTTGTCTTCTACTGAAAAATGCTGAAAAGTAAAGATGAAACCTGCACATTTGCATGCCCTGATTACTCATAATGGGAGAGAATACTGTATATTTTAATATATAATTGAATTCGGCAAATAAAGAAGCATTGCTCATTCTCATTCTGATGAAAAAATAGTTTCTAAAAATATGCAGGATTAAATCTGTCTTGAGATATGTAGCAAAAGCCTTTATTTGGATTTAAAATCAATGATGTGATTTGGAGCTGTCGGGTAGGTATGTTAATATAGGCTGTTTCTGGCCAGGGGACTGTCTATTTTGCCTGAACAGACTCCTCTGCCATCACTGCATATTTGTGGAAAAACATAGCACAGAGTAGGTATAGCTGCAGGGCAAAACATTGTCTTATCTCAATTGTAGGGCTGCATATTAACCTGGGAGTAGGAATCTATCTTTTCCCATCACCTACTTTTAAAACAAATGCAGAGTGTAATTTTTAAACTTTTATAAATCTACTACTTATATTTCTTTCTTGAAAGCTATTACCATGTTATCTCCTATTTAACAGAATTAGTATATAATGTGTTCCAACTCCTTAGGGAGTTTCACTACTTACAAAGCTCAAAATTTAATGAAATTAGACTTCGTCTAAGGGATAATAGAAAATGCTAGAATTTTTTTGTAAATATTTGATATATTAAGTAAGAGAAGAAGAGAAAAAGTAGGTCTCTGAGAAAATTTGGCATTGAAAATAATCGTTTCACACATTAGGTCTGACAAATAGGCATGTCTTACTTCTTCAGGAGAAATGCTAAGTGCATATTATTAAACATAGTGATCAGACAAAATAGTGATTGGGGAGACCTTCTGATTTAATTTTCAGAAAGTTTTGTTATTCAAATTAGTGATTCAAATTAGTGGTGTACTTTGAAAATCTTTTTGGGGGAATAAAATTTCACAAAACGTGTCTTCAGCTAATCAGGTTCTTTAACATGATTTTAAGACATGTCTGATTTGTTAATCTATATTAAAATGATGAACTAGTAATTTGAAACAGAGTATGACCTTAGGAGAATCCATATAATTCAAAATATATGCTTCATCACAATCTGGCCTATCAGTTTAACCAATAAACATTTCCTAAAGGACTCTGGTTTGGGAAAGGGCATTGTATGATATAAGACACAGTGGGGTCTCTATGACTATGTCTGTAAATGTGAGTGGCTAGGAGGTTGATGGAAAAGTTGATATTACCAATATAAAAGAAACTAAAGACTCACATTTTTTAAGAAATGTCTCCTATTGTCTTTGCCTCTTCCATTACTTGAAGTATCATGCTGCTTTTAACAGAACAAATAGAGAAGGAGACAGAATGGCTAGTCATGGATAAAAAGGTTTCTATTGATGATAATTAGTTAATGAACAGACAAAAGGGCTTTCTAGGCCTTCCCCTTCATGCAAGGCACACAAAAAAGACATTATAAAAAGACAATGAAAAATTACCCATGATTTCAATCACTTTTTTCCCCTTGACTGGTCTTTTTGTCTCAAAGAACTGAGTCAAATCAGGCCTGGTTTTTCCCACAATGTGCCTACTGTGTGGAGTCTCCTTTGTGTAGCCAAAAAATATAAACTTTAGAAACAGACACTTTTGAGCTCTGCCACTGTAAGGTCCTTGGCAAGTTGCTTAACTTTCTCTGAGACTTTGGTTTTTTTTTTATGTTTTTTATTCCTGTTATAAAATAAGAGTGAAAATATAATGATGTCTACATCATTAGTTTACCATGTGTGAAATTCTATTGCACATGGACATACTTCTGTTTACCTCTTACTTAGCCATAAGAATTTCAAGTATTTATCTGAATTTCAAATCATATCTGATTAGAATAATATAAAAGGAGGAACTATGGATTGGACGTGAAAATATAAAGTAAAGCAAATAAAAGAGTAAGGATAGTCAGGTTTTATACTGAAAGTTTAGGAAAGTTAAAGGAAATAAAGAAAATTAAACCATTCTTAGAATTCTCTTTATCTGCCTGTTAGACGTGAGAAAGCTAAGTAGTGACAGGATCAAAGAGAAGGTTTAACCCCTCCATAACATTCACTGGGCCCTCACATACAGCAAGTTACCCATAATCAAAAAACACTTTATAAAAGCAGAACAATGCTATCATCAAGAAGACAAGAGGTTACCAGTTTAAGATGATGATATAGGAAGATCCTTAACTCACCTCCTACCAAGAACGCTAAATGTACAGCTACATATGGAACAATTTCCTATGAGCAAAACCCCTAAAATCTAGCTAGTTAGTCCTACATATAAGGCAATCAAGAAAAAAATCCTCATCAAAGAGGGCAGGAAAGGCTGAGACACAGTCTTGACATAAACCCTACCTTTGGCATGGTGACCTACAATTTGGGGGGAACTCAAACCTGGTGGTTCTCCCTGAGAATTAAAGGGTTTGAACCCCACATTGAGTGTCACCTTTTTAAAACTTTTTTTTTTGTTCTTAAATTATAGTTGACATTCAATATTATATTAGTTTCAGGTATACAGTATAGTGGTTAGACAATTATATAACTTACTGTGTGATCCTTGCCAACATTTGTTGTTTGTTGATTTTTTTATGACAGCCATTCTGACAGATGTGAAGTGATAACTCGTGATTTTAATGTGTGTTTTTCTGAGGATTAGTGATGTTAAACATCTTTTCATATGTCTATTAGCCATCTGCATGTCCTCTTTGGAGAAATGTCTCTTCAGGTCCTCTGTCCATTTTTAAATCAGATTGTTTATCCTCAGTGTTATATTACATGAGTTCTTTATATATTTTATATTAACCTCTTCTTGGATGTATCATTGATGAATATCTTTTCCTACTTAGTAAGTTGTCTTTTTATTTTGTTAATGTTTTCCTTTACCAGGCCACCCCATCTTTTAAAACCTGCATCTGAGAGACTAACCCCCAAATATTTAGCCTTGAAAACCAACACTGCTCACTAGGGGTTTTGCTCATAGGAAATTATTCCATATGTAGTTGTACATTTAGTGTTTTTGGTAGGAGGTAAGTTAAGGATCTTCCTACATCATCATCTTAAACTGGTAACCTCTTGTCTTCTTGATGATAGCAATTCTTACAGGTATGAGGTTATATCTCATTGTGGTTTTGATTTTCATTTCCCTGACAATTCATAAGCTTATAAGAAGCTGAGAGATAACTCTTAAAGGGCTTGTGTGCTCAGACCCACCTGCCCCAGGGCCAAAAGCATAAACAGCTAATCAATGACCCAAATAGATCCACAGCAAGACCCATTATAACTAAAATGTTAAAAGTTGAAGACAAGGAAAAATGTTAAAGCAGCAAGAGTAAAATAATTTATTATGCACATGGGAACCCCCATAGTATTATAAGCAGATTTTCCAGCAGAGACTTTGCAGGCCAAAATGAAGTAGCATAGTATATTCAAAGTGATGAAATTTTTTTAAAAACCTTCCAATAAGAATATCTCTCCTCTAATTCTGAATGATAACTTTGCTGAGTAAAGAGTTAAGCTGGGACAACTATAACAGAATAAACAATACTAATAGAAAAGATACAGCTTTGAGTGTGCCCTTCCCATTAATAGCCTATATTTTTTGTCATGATCTATCGAATAACCTGCATGGATAAGTAATTTTTGTTCATTAATATTTGTAGCTATAGTGAGAGTAACAATAATAATCACAATATGTTGCTTTCCAAAAAAAAAAAAAAAGATTTCTAGACAGACAAAAGCGACAGGGAGGGTTTCATCAACATAAATCTGGCCTTTCAAGAAATATGACAGGGACTTCTTTAAACTGAAAAGAAAGTGCTCTAATTAAGAACAAGAAAACATAAATCTCACTGGTAAAGGTAAATATACACAGCAATGATAATGGATTACTCTCTTAAAAATCTAGTATGAAGGTTAAAAGACAAAAGTAGTAAGTATAACTATAACTTCAAGGATTAGTTAAGAGATATACAAGATAAAAAGGTGTAAAGTGTGACATCTAAAACTTAAAACATGCTGGAGAGATTACAAATGTAGAGTTTTAGAATTCATTTAAACTTGTTATCAATTTAAATATGACATAAATAAAAGGTATAGTCAAGGGGGGTGGGGTCGAGGGTCGGGGGGTAGTTGGAGAATAATGGACAAAATTGTATTTGAACAACAAAAAAATTTTTAAAAAGGTATACGAGATCTGTACAGAAGATATCCAGCCATGTAACATGAAAAATAGAGACATTTGTTGAAGAAGATACAAGGTAAAAGAAACATTGTGCATAGGACAATGACACCAATGGCTACCCTTCAAAGTAGCCACCTTGGGACCTCACACAGTTCTCCCAATTGCCATCAGCTGCCCCATCGTGTTTTCCTGAATCTCATCAACAGTCTGAAACCTCTTTCCTTTCAAAGGTGATTTTAGTTTTGGGAAAAGCCAGAAGTCACAGGGAGCCAATTCTGGGTTGTAAGGGGCTGAGTCACCTGGGTGATTTGATGTTTTACCAAAAACCTCTGCATGAGACATGATGCATGAGCAGGCACATTGTCATGATAAACCTGCCAATCACCAGTTGCCCACAACTGTAACCTTCTGAATCGCCTAAATAGTTTCCACAGAGGAATGTTCAAGCTTAATGCAAAATTTGATGCAGATTCATTGTGCTATTCACTCAGTCATTTTGAATGTGATGACCACACAGTACACATGCTCACTCAATGGCATCTACCACCCCCACTGAGTAGTACAGTGAAGTCATCATTGTTCATGCATGTGCATTCCAGTCCACTCTCCTTGGCTGACAGGTTACATCAATGTTGTGCAAACTGTTCTCATTATATTAACAATGGCTGGACTTTTTCCAGACAGACCTCATCACATATATATATTTCATTTAAATGGCTATACAGTGTTCCTCTAGAATGTATGTATGTATCTTATTTATTAGTCTCATCTTTATGTACTCATTGGTCATTTATAGTTTTTCAGTATTGCAAGCAATAGTGCAGTGAACTTTCTCATATATTTTGTACAATATGCTAGTATTTCTATGTAATTAAATACTTTCAGGTCCTTTCTAGACCTGATTCTTTTCTTCCTCAGTATTTTTAGAACAATACAATCATAATTGGTGTTAAAGTATGATTTTCGAAGAGTTAAACTATGACTCTCATATAAATAAAAAAATAAAAATATGCCTTGGATTTTACTTGTAGAATTCATTAATTATTGAAGAAATCAGTATGGTTTTAAGACTAGTTCAAGTCAGAATTTGGAAGATAAATAATCAGGAATGCTTTAATTAATTTACTTAAAATTGCAAGTGATTAATATCCTATAAAGAAATAAAATGTAGTGTTTGAAATTATCTTTTCTATAGGGCAGAATCTCTACCATACAAAATGCATCTGCATATCTATGATCAATAATTATTTTCATGGCTATCAGGTTTCTATGAGTAACACCTACCCCCACAACATTGTAAAATAGCAAGTTAACTGAAGGTGCCTAAAACTCTGGAATGAGATACATTCTGCAGGGATGTCCAACATGAGGCCCTCAGGCCACATGCAGCTCAGGATGATTATGAACATGGTCCACCACAAAATTGTAAATTTATTTAAAATATTATGAGATTTTTTAGTGATTATGTGTCACAATGTATTTAATGTGTGGCCCAAGACAACTCTTCTTCCAGTGTGGCCCAGAGATGCCAAAATGTTGGATACCCTGTGGACATAGAGGATCTACTATGTAACTTCCAACAGTCCTCAAAAATGAGTCTCTTCCCATTTTTGAACTGGGACAATTATTTCTAACACTGGAATTGGATTATTAAACCACAAAGACTACAAAATTATAACTGGAAGCATTAACCATTGTTCAATCACTCTTACTTACAGAAAGATAAAATTTTCCCTCATTAGCCTCCATGAAATTAGTAGTGCCCACTCCTGTCTGTATTCCGCTGTCACTTTATATGTTTAAGTTACATTTAGGGTAGCAATAATCTTTTAAGAACTTTGGTTGCAATTAAGGCATGCTATCACTAGGCATGGAACGGTGCCTTGATCAGAGTCAGCCATAATGTAGTTAACCTAGAGAAAAGTGAGATGCTAGCTTTCCTCTCTTTTAACCAGGGCTCTTTGTCCTTCGAAGTTAGCATTAACAGAATATACGTATTTACTGTATGACACATGCTAAATGAGGTATAAACTTGTTTATAGTATTCCACCAAATTAGAAAATAACCTCAGCTTTAAGACACATGGCATTTTAAAACGTTTTAAAATCATACAACTTTAAAACAGATATAAAGTATAAAACACCTGATGACTGTACAAATGCAAAAGCATTGAACCTGCATTATTTCACTTAATTCCCCTAATAAACCAATGAGATAAAATAAGAAACTATTTACAGATGAGGATGCCAAGGAGTCACAGTTATAACAGTTGTCCATGGTCACACAGTGAATCACTTTCAGAACTGGGATTCAAAGCTCAATTTGTCTTCTTTTTTAAAAATATCTTTTTCATTGTTCATTCATAGTTGATGTACAATATTGTATTAGTTTCAAGTGTACAATCCAGTGATGAGTCATTTAAGTAACTTACAAAGTGATCACCATGATAAATCTAGTACCCATCTGACACCACACATAGTTATTACAACAGTATTGACTATATTCCTTATGCAGTACTTTACATCCCCATGAATATTCTGCAACTACCAATTTGTACTTCTTAATCCCTTCACCTTTACACCCTTCCCCCAAAACTCTGTAATCTGGCAACTATCAAAATAGTCACTGTATCTATGAGTCTGTTTCTGTTCATTTATTTTGATTTTAAGATTCCACATATAAGTGAAATCATGTGGCATCTATCTTTCTCTGTCTGACTTACTTCATTAAGCATAATACCCTCTCTCTAGATCCCTACATGTTATTGCAGATGGCAAGATCATATTCTTTTTTATGGCTGAGTGATATTCTATTGTATAAATGCACTTCTTTATTCATTCGCCTATTGATGGATATGTAGGTTGCTTCTATAGCCTGGCTATTGTAAATAATGATGCAAGGAACATATGGATGTACATGCCTTTTCAATTTAGTGTTTTTGGTTTCTTCAGATAAACACCCAGAAGTAGAATTGTGGGGTCCTTTTTTGTCTCTTGTTATAGCCTTTGTTTTAAATTCTATTTTGTCTTGTATAAGCATTGCTACCCCAGCTTTTTTGTTTTGTTTTGTTTTCATTTTTATGAAATATCTTTTTATATACCTTTACTTTCATTTTTGTGTGTCTTTCAATCTGAAGTGACTTTTTGTAGACAGCATATGTAAGGATATCATTTGTTATCCATTCGGTCACCATATGTGTTTTATAAGAGTCTGCATTTAAAGTAATTGTTGATAGATATGTATTTATTGCCGTTTTATTCATATTTTTGTTTTTTTCTTCTTAAAGAAGACACTTTAACATTTTTGTAATACTGGTTTGGTGGTGATGAACTCCTTTAGTTTTTTCTTGTTTGGGAAGATCTTTATCCGTCTTTTGATTCTAAATGACAGCGTTGCTGGGTAGAGTAATCTTGGCTGTAGGTCACTGCTTTTCAACACTTTGAATATTTTATGCCAGTTCCTTCTGGCCTATAAAGTTTCTGTCCAGAAATTGTCTGACAGTCTTATGGGAGTTCCCATGTGGGTAACTAACTGCTGTTTTTTAACTTTAAAATCAGATTTTTATTTTGAGGAAGTCAAATTTGAAGAGCAATTGTAAAATGCACATGCACCTGACAACAGTGAATACTTAAAAGGTTCAAATATCATACTATAACTATTTTTAACTGTGATTTTTTCTTTATTTTTATTGATGACACTATTACAGATATCCCTATCCCCTGCTTTGTGCTCCTCCACTGAGCATCTGCTACCCCTTTCCCCTGGTCATCACCATACTGTTGTCTGTGTCTATGGGTCATACACATATGTTCTTAGGCTATTGACTCCACTTTCTTTCATTCAGTCACCCATTCCCACTCCACTCTGACAGTTGTCAGTCTACTGCATGTGTCCATGGCTCTGTTTCTATTTTGTTCATCAGTTCGTTTTGTTTATTAGAGTCTACATATAAGTGAGATTATATGATATTTGTCTTTCTCAGAATGGCTTATTTCACTTAGCATACTAATCTCCAGGTCCATCAATTGCTGTTGCAAATGTAAGATTTCCTTCTTTTTATGGTTGTATAGTATTCCGCAGCTATTTTATCTGTCCAGTTACTGATAGACACCAGGGCTGTTTCCAGGTCTTGGCTATTGTAAATAATGCTGATTTTCTCTTTCTGCTTTTAAAATTCTCTCTTTATCTTTAACTTTTGACATTTTAATTATGTGTCTTGGTGTGAACCTCTTTGTGTTCATCTTGTGTGGGACTCTCTGTGCTTCCTGGACTTGTATATCTAAATGCTTCAGCACATTAGGGACGTTTTCCATAATTATTTTTCAAATATATTTTTAATTCCTTGCTGTCTCTTTTCGCCTTTCAGCACTCCCATGATGTGAATATTGGTATGCTTAAAGTTGTCCTAGAGTCTCCCTAAACTCCCATTTTTTTTTAATTCTAATTTCTTTTGGCTGTTCTGATTAGGTGTCTTCTGCTTTCATATCTTCTGAATTGTTGATTTAATCCTTTGCTTCATCTACTCTACTGTTGATTTCCAGTAATGCATCCTTCATTTCAGTTACTGTAGTCCTCATTTCTGACTGGCTCTTTATGTTCTCTATCTCCACTTTTATGTTTCCTTTCTCTTTGCTGAAATTCTCATAGAGATCATTAAGCATTATTATAACCAGTATTTTGAACTCTGTATCCGGTAGATTGCTTCTCTTCATTTAGTTTAGTTTTTCTGGAGTTTTGTTCTGTTGTTTCATTTGGGACATGTTTCTTTGTCTCCTCAATTTGTCTGCCTCACTGTGTATATTTCTATGTATTAACCCTGCAGAGGTCACAGCTGATCTGAGAGATACAAACTCTTTTCTTAAATATTGTTACATATATTGGGTGCATAGGTTTAAGGTCATGACTAGCTGTACATTTGTACATGACTAACATTAAGCCATAACGTTTAAACTGTCAGTTTGGTTGTAACATGCTTCATAAGGGTGTATGATATTTGATAGTAAATTATATCTGAGAGATCCACAAACTCTGAAGTCAGTGTTGGTGTAGTTGCTTTTTATTTTTGTGACCTTCAAAATCAGTGTTTGTTTTTTTTTTCACTTACCGTTGAAAATGGCTGGAAAAATGTTATCAGTTCGATAATCCAAGAGATGAAGAACTTCAACGAATGCCACTTGAGCCTGATGTTGAGGATGATAGAGTCAAATGTGAAAATGAGAGTGATTTAGAAGATGAAGATTATATGGAAGTTCATTCAGAAGATTCATATACCAAGCAAGATATTTCTAGTGAAGAAAATGAAGATAGATGAATTACACATGAATGAAGAGTATACATCCAAAATGAGTTGCTTATCAAAATATTTTTGCAAGTGCTGTAAAAAGTATTTATGCCTTGAGCATAGCAATATTATTTGCAATGGGTGTCACAAATGTTTTGCAAAGCCAAGTATTGAAGATTCTGATTAATTAATATTAAAGACTTTTTTGGTTGTATTTTTTCGCAATATCCATGTTTCTGTTATTTGAAAAGAAAAAAATTTATTCTTTAAGTTTTTATATTTCTTTGTTTAGTAATTTCTAGATTGTAATTGAAAATAAATTTAAAAATCATGTATTCTTTACATAAATGTAATAAATGGAAACTTTCAGTGTTTTTATTTTTTTTCACATTTCAGCACATACTAGTAATGAATGTATCTCTCAGATACATGCAATCTACAGTGTAATTTTTTTGGCTGTGACCTCCACAGGGTTAAATATAGCTGCTACACTTCCCAGTCTTCTAGAAGAACCTTTGTAGTAGTGTTCTGCGGAGTCCATTTGCACAGTGTCCCTGGTTACTTGAGATGGATGCTTCAGGTATGTCCCTTTTGTGTGGGTTGTGTGTGCCCTCCTATTGTAGCTGAATCTTGATTGCTGTTCACACATCAGTGGGAGGAATTGACCCTCATGTTGATTGGTTTTGAGGACTGACCATCACTACAGTGGAGAAGCTGCTGTGCAGGGGCTGACCCTATGGATCAGAATTCACTTTAGTGGGGCTCTAGTGCCTGCTGAATCTGCCTTTTGAATGAGTCGTTTGTGGAGGTGGGTGGGTGGTACTCTGGTATGGTCCAAAGTTGGCCACTGGGTATGTAGAACCTGGGGCCTCTTGGTAGATACAGGCCAAGGTCAAGCTTAGACTGTGCCCTGCCTGGGGCCATCTGGTATGAGCTGCAAAGTGATCTGTATATGATGCCACTTGTGCTGGGCTTTGAGTTATCTGGGATAGACTAAGCTGTGAACTGAGGTGGCTGTCACTAGTGCTGGACTTCTGACTGCTTAGCAATAAGTACAGGCACATTGAGGCCAGATGCTACTTATTTGGTGTTCGTGAAGTTTTGAGAGAGTCTAGTAAAGTCCGCAGCCATTGTAAATGACTTGGTTGAGCCTAGTCTTTGAGTGGGGAGTTTCAGTCTGGTTGATAGAAAAAAGCAGAATTTTAAGAGCTTTGCATAAGTACAAAATCCAGAATACTCAGTATTTCCTGCAAAGGCAACCCTTCCATCTGTACTCTTTATTCCCATTCCTTTCCATTCTGCTCAAAACAAAGTTCACATTTTAATGACACAAACAAGCCTTCCATGACCTGACCTCTGACGTATGTATTATTCTTTGCCACTATCTGCACCTCTGAATTGCTTGTAGTTTTCATTGTACATAATGTTTTCTCATCCCTGTTGCCTCATGCTAACCATTCAGCTTAATATGACTTTTACCTTCACTTCACTTGGCAGAATCTCTTCCCAGACACAGTTGATATCTTTTCTTTTAAGTTACCTTCCTTGGAACCTCAAGATTGAGTTAGGTCCCCTTCCTCCATAACGTACTCTGTCTCTATCATTGCCAAGTACCACATTGTATTATCTTAATGATTTCTCATTTCTATGTCTTTCTCACACTCAAGAATTGGGACCTACATGTCCATAACAAAAATATGGCACATACATAAATGTAAAGTTAGGTTGTTTTTTGAGCTTTTCTTGTCTCTTGAGATAGGCCTGTAATGCTATGAATTTCCCTCTCAGGACTGCTTTTGCTGTGTCCCTCAGATTTGGGGTTGCTGTGTGTTCTTTTCATTGTTTCAAGGAATCTTAATTTCTTCCTTGATCTCATTGTTGACCCACTCATTGTTTAGTAACATGTTGTTTTGCCTCAATCTCTTTGTGTATTTTTCAGTTCTCTTCTTGTGATTGACTTCTACTTTCACAGCATTGTGGTATGAGAATATGCTTGATAAGATTTCAGTCTTCTTAACTTGATCGAGACTTGTTTGGTGTGCTACCACGTGGTCTATCTTAGAAAATGTTCCGTGTGCACTTGAAAAGAATATATATCTGCTGCTTTTGGGTGAAATGTTCTGAATATATCAATTAAATCCATTTGATCTAGTGTGTCATTTAAGGTCACTGTCTCCTGGTTGATTTTTCTGTCTGGAAGATCTATCTATTGAAGTGAATTGGGTGTTAAAATCCCCAACTATGACTGTATTTCTGTTGATCTCTCCCTTTATGTCTATCAAGATTTGCTTTACATATTTAGGTGCTCCTATGTTGCGTACATAAATGTATAGTAGGGTTATATCCTCTTGAGGAATTTTTCCCTTTTTCATTATATAGTGTCATTCTTTGTCTCTTACTATAGCCTTGGTTTTATTTCATTTTTCTTTTATTAATTTTATTGTTATTCTATTACAGTTGTCCCATTTTCTTCCCTTGCCCTCCTCCATACAGCCCACCTGCTACTCTCATAGTCAGTCCACACACTGTTGTCCACATCCATGGACCATTCATACATGTTCTTTGACTAGTCCCTTCCCCTTCTTTTCACCACTATCCCCCACCCCTTATTACTGTCAGTCTGTTCCATATTTCCATGCCCCTGGTTCTAACTGCCACAATGGAAGGCACTGATCAGATCCAGGGGAGACAGTCAAGGGTTAATAACTCTGGATATGAGCATATTACAAGGACCGGGTTTGTTCCAGGGAGCACACAAGTTAGAGATATAGCTAGGCAAGCAATCTGTGGAAGAGAAGGAGACTTATTATTCCATAGTATGTGTCAGTGAAAAACATTATGTCCCCTTCTTCTTGCTACAGAATGGTTAGCATAGTTCTGCAAGTGTAAATACTTTTGTGAATATCCAAAAAAGTAGAAGAGGACACATTAATTGAGTATGAATAATGTAATCCTCCAATGAAAAACTACCTCTGGCTCCCAGTACACTCCAAGAGATAGTGTTGGATGACTCGTAACAAGCCATGACTACTTTGGGAAACTCTCAGTCCTTAAAGAGGGTCAGTGGTATCTTTTACATATTTTAAGCATATTTTATTTCACTTTTGTATGACAAGAGGCAGAGAACAAATGTATTTGTTTTTCCATTAGTTAGTCATATATTCAACTCTTGCCAGCTGCTATAGCAGCCTTAGGATACCGTTTCCAAACTAAAATACAGAATGTGTCATTCCGCACTGTCATTAACAAATGTAACAAAACTTACAATATGAGTTATAGCCTTCTAATGAAAACTTTGCGGCTAATTAGATTCTTCACTTGTTTTTTTGCATCTCTTGTCAGCACTCCTAATTGCTTGTAACATTACAGCCCATAATTTGAATTAGAACTTTTTATAGGCACTTTTTGATTTAAAAATGATCAGATCACATCAAACCAACTCAATCATCAGGGTACACTTTCCAAAGTGATTAACAGTGAGAAATATTAAGTGACCAGTAACTCTAAGTCTCCTAGAAAATGCACTAATTATAATGAATTTTTGAATTTCTGATTGCATGTTCATAGATAACAATAATAACTACAAAAATAATAAATACCTACTATTCATTGAGTATTACTAACCACCAGGGGTTTAATGTGCTTTATTTCATCGGTCCCTCAGAACAATGTTGGGATATATGACTATAACCTCTATTTCATAGATAGGGAAACTGGGAATCACAGTGATTAGGGGACTTGTCCATGGCCACATGGAAATAGTAATAAGCACATAGCAGATCCTGGATTTGAAGGTAAGTCAGTAGAATTGCAAAGATCTGGCCATTAATGATGATGTTGCACTGTCTTACATGTACTTTTCACTATTTTCCCAAATTTTCTAGAGTAGTTGTATGTTATTTAGTAATAACATTTAAATATCACTTAAAATGCTTGAAACACTTGTGATGTTAATACAGTTTAATTCAAAAAAATAATTGTTTAGCCCTTTTTACAATATAATACTGTGCATGATGCTGGGTAAACAAATACTGGTTCCTACCCTCCAGGTTATACAACTGGTACAATTTGTACAAACACTTCTGTAATACGCTGCAAAATGATTGAAGTCCCAACAGAAAACTGAAAACTAAATGTTAGGAAAGCCCTAAACAAGGATAGATTACTTCTGGGTAGGGAGGGCATAGGAAAAGGTTCTACAAAGGACATAACCTCTAAGCAGAATTTTAACACGTCCTTAAGATTTATTTCCCCGTTTATTTTTCATTAATTTTCAAAGTAATAACCAGTTCATTGCTGGACATATAAAAGCTTAGAGAAATGTAAGAAGTCCAGAAAATGACCTGTAAAAACTGCTGTTAACATTTTGTAGTATTTTTTTATAGACTTTGTTCTTGGTTATTTCCCTTTAAAGAGTTGAGATCCTACTGTGTGTATTATATCTTGATTATTCAGCAACATCATAACCTAAGCATTCCCCTGTGTTTTTCTGACTATTGCACTATTTATTTTATCTTTGCCATCTCCCAAATGTCAAAGTAACTCTTATTCTATCAGCTGGCACAGTGTGATCAAAGGGTCCCTATGGATCTGAGGGCCTCTTTCAGGGGATCCACCAGGTCAGAATCATGAATAGTTAAAGGATCCTTTCAAAGAGAAAAGTAGACTAATAATTTTAATGTAACAGTATGAAAAGTTCATTGATAGAGTTTCAGATTCCATATTGCAACTAATCTTTGAGAAATTGTCACTTGTTGAGTTATGGGATGGTGTCAAAGAACAACCACAATACTCTGACAAGGCTGTTAAAATGCTCCTCCGTATTCTAACTAGATATCTCTGTGATGCTGGATTCTTTTCATATTCTTCAATTGAAACAATATACCACTAAAGATTAAACTCAAAACATATGTAAAAATCCAGCTATTTTCTATTATACTGGATATTAAGGTGATTAGTTAACATGTAAAACAGTGCCACTCTTCTCACTAATTGTTTGTGGTGCAGAAAAGAGTTATCCATCATAAAAATGCATGTGTTAAGTTTGTTGTAATTTTAAATTATTAAACATTTTAAATTTCAAATGCAGTATATACACAGGGGTGGACAAAAGTAGGTGTACAGTTGTGAGTGCTTGGAACAGAGTTTATTCTTGTATTATTTTTGTATTATTTACTTGTATTACTACTGTAAATCTATTTTTCCCACCAATGTGTGTGTGTGTATATTATATATATATATATATAATATATAATATATATAATCAGTCCTGAAAAAATCCAGCCATTTTTAATATGAGGATGGTTTGCTCAAATGCTTCAGGATGGTTGAGAATCTGTTGAAAGTGATCCACATTCTGGAAGACCTGCAACAAGCAGAACACCTGAGAATGTTGGACATGTACGGGCTTCAATCAACAAAGATCGGCAACTGACAGTGGGAGACCTACAAGCTGATCTGGGGATTCCAAAAACTACTGTGTCCAAGATTTTGATACAGGATCTTGACATGAAATGTGTCATGGCAAAATTCATTCTGCAGCTTCTGCTACCAGAGTAGAAAGGCCATTGTGCTACACTTGCTAATGCCTTGATTTAACCTGCTACCAATGGACCAGATTTGGCAATTTCAGGCTTTTCCCAAAACTAAAATCAACTTTGAAAGGGGAGAAATTTCAGACCATTGATGAGATTCAGGAAAATACGATGGGGCAGCAGATGGCAACTGGGAGAACTGTATAAAGTCCCAAGGTGCCTACTTTGAAGGGGACTGAGGCATCATTGTCCTGTGTACAATGGCTCTTGGATCTTGTATCTTCTTCAATAAATGTCTCTGTTTTTCATAGTATTTGGCTGGATGCTTTCTGGACAGACTACACACACATACATATATATGTATGTCTATGTATATAGTTTGTGTGTGTGTGTATAATTTTCCCACATAAACAAAAGCTATTTGAGTTCCTCGAGTATTTTTAAGAATGTAAAGGGATCCTGACATGAAAAAGTTTGAGAACCACTATCTTTCCATGTGTTAGATATGCTTTAAACAAGGCTACCTCCGAAAAGCTTGCCTTTACCTTTAGACTAGGTTAAATGTCCACATCACCTTATAGTTATGTTCAAGTACTCAGCACACTTTACTGAGTTCCTCAATGTCTAAAACTCTCACTCTACCACAAGGTTTATGATGGCATCAGTTGTGTCTGACTCATGAAGGTCTGTATTCTCAGCACCTTGCAGAGTTTTTGGCATGACAGCACAGTATGAAAGTTATAATCCTTTGTAACCCATCATGTTAATAGCCAGAAATTATTCTAATGTATGCTGATAGCATAATTTATTTAATCACTCAAAATTGATAGGGTTTTTTGGCTAGAAGATGTAGAAAGGCTTTTCTACAGGATAAAGGAATATGAAAAGGCACAGAGGGAAAATGTATAATAAAATTGTGGGGTACTTGAGTAGCATGGGGCACAGGGAATATGAACGGAAGCAGTAGAATATAAGGGCTGATAACTAGATGGGAGAATATTATCAAAGATCTTGAATGCCATATTAATTAATTTAGACATTATTTAGTAGGTAATGCAGATCCATTGGCTGTGCTTAAGTGTGACACGTTACACTTATGCTTTAGTAAGATTATTGTAGTAGAATACAGGATTGTTTACAGGAAGAGACCAGAGAGTGGGAAGGTAGTAAGGGGCACTCCTTCCTGACGTCCTCTCAACAATAAGTTATTGAATAAACATTCTATCAGAGATAACAGAATCAAAAGTCAGTGGATGGTAGAATGCCTAAAATAATTATTCAGAATGGTCCAGGGAGAAAAAGAGTTAAAGATATGATGCATGTTCTGTCTTAGTGACAAACAAGACAGTAGTGACATTAACAGAGACAGAACACAGAAAAGTTGCCTTACATTGTGAGCTGCTGGCTTTATCTTGGCTATGTGAATATGAAACAGTGGTGGTGTCAAGCACCATGTAGCACCTTGAAGATTTTTGGGCCAAGGGTCAGTCAAGTACACTTAACCCATTAAAAATAGAAAGTTCAGCCCTGAATGCTGTGGCTCAGTTTGTTGGGTGCCATCTCACAAAGCCAAAGTGTGAGGTTCAGTCCCCAGTCAGGGTACATATGAGAGGCAACCAATAAACGTTTCTATCCCTCCCTTCCCCTCTTTCTAAAAATAAATAAAATCTTTTAAAATAAAATAAAATAAAAATTGAAAGTTCAGACGAATTAGTTTTCATTATCCTAGCTGATTCTCAAAGTGAACAGAATGGGTAAGCCTTGTTCCTAGAAAGGAAGGTTGAAATCTCTTGGTTGGGAAGGAGGGTGTATGGTATGAAGAAAGGAATAAGAGAACATGTATAATTTGAACAAGCATATCCAAAAGACCTATAGGTATTTGGTACAAGCAACTGAGAGTAATACCCTTTAATAGTTTCCCCAATTTCTATCATTTATGCATTATTTTTCTTCAAATCAACTCATTTTCTTTTACTTACTATCAAAATAAGCACTAATGTCTGTTAAAATATGACTTTTAAGTGTTAGTATAACTATTAAATTTTTTAATGTTTATCCTATACCACTTAAAATCATCTTATGAAGTCCCAGTGGTGAATGTGTCAAAGTTGAGGGAACATAGCTGTACAAACCTTCTTGGTTGATGAGCATATATTAAAGATAGAAAAATAAATCACTGTGAACCTAAAAAATAAGATTAAGAAGCACTGCTTTAAAAGCTATTCCTTTTCTCTGTGACATTGGGCTGTTTCCAATTTCATGCTCAAAGAATATGAACACTAAGAAAATTACCCTGGATTTTCCTTTTCTTTCTCTTTTAATTCTAATTTTTTTCAATTACAGTTGACATCCAATATTTTATGAGTTTCAGGTGTACAGCATCAGGGTTAGACATTTATATAAGGTATGAATTGATCCCCTGATAAATGAAGTGCCCACCTGGCACCATACATAGTTATTACACTGGTATTGACTATATTCCCTATGCTGTACTTTATATCCTTGAGACTATTTTCTATCTCCCTATTTGTACTTCTTAATAACTTCACCTTTTTCACCTAGCCCTTCAATATCCCTCCAGTTTGGCAATCATCATTTTGTTCTCTGTATCTATGAATTTGTTTCTGTTTTGCTTATTTTGTTTTTTGGATTCCACATATGAGTGAAATCATATGGTATTTGTCTTTCTCTGTCTGACTTATTTCACTTAGCATAATACCCTCATCCATGTTGTTGCAAATGGTAAGATTTCCACTCCTCTTCTGGGTATTTATTCAAACAAATCCAAAACACTAATTCAAAAAGATAGATGCACACTTATGTCCATTGATGAATTATTTACAATAGCCAAGATATGAAAGCAACTTAAATGTTTATCTGTAGATGACTGGATAAAGAAAATGTGGTATATAATACAATGGAATATTACTGGGTCATAAAAAGAATAAAATTTTACCTTGAGTTTTTTAATCAAAAGGTTATTGCCAACCTTCCAGGAGAGGAGTTGGCCAACTACAGGTGATAGACCAAGTTCAGTTTATTGCCTGTTTTTATAAATAGTGTTTTATTGGAACACAGCCAAAGCCACTTGTTTACATATTGTCTATGGATGTTTACATGCTACAAAAGTAGAGTTGAATAGTTGCAATAACATAGCTCACAAAACCTAAACTATTGATTATGTAGCCTTTCAGAGACAAAGTTTACTGACTGATGTTCTAGACCATTGGTTTTCCAACATTTTATGCCTCTTTTCCCCCTATAGGAAGCCACCCTTGCCCCTTTTAGGTGGTTCTAGTCATCCCCATCTATCACAGGTTAGGGGTTAATGGCCTTGTCTTGTTCAGCCTGAACATTTCACATCTCTAGCCACAATGGTTAGTTTTGAGAACGGCATGTAAACAAAACTGGGTCAATAAGTTTGACTAGATCCAGAAAGAGTTCTTATCTTCCTCATCTGACTCAGATTTTCCTATTTTCTTCTAAGGCTAATTACTCACCTGTGTTTTTGAGCATATTTCCTCTCACCTTTTCCATTAATCAACTATATCCCAGTGGTTTCTCCTCCTCTTTCCAAAAACCAGTTTAAGCTTTGTTCACTTCCTAAAAGTGAATTTTTAAAGATACTCAAGAACAGTTATTTTTCAATATGGTTCCTAGAATCACAGAGGTGCTTAAGGAGTCATCACAGGAGGACTATCATCCAGGACTCAATAAATTACAAGTGACAGAAACCCAGCTCAACCTAGCTTAAGCAAAAATCTAAAAAATGTAATTAATAAACATATATGGGGGTCCTAAAATATCAGAATTATCTTCTGGAGGGCAGATCCCTTGTACTACAGATTTTCCCCACTAGGTGAGTGTTCTAGCAACCCATCTGTATCAGTGTACCACCTAGCATTGTTGTGAGAGGCTGCGTTTGGCTTCAGTGAATTTTTTTGAAGGCTCTTTCAACACGTTTGCCAATTTCATGATGGGTGATTTATGAGCACACCTGCCCACTCTGCCCTGAGTGTTCAGCAGTTTTTGACCAAAAAGTGCGTGACCCCTGTGCCCCATCCTCTGTATTCACCTAATCTCAACCCAAGCAACTTTTGGTTTTTTCCCTGGGTGAAAAAAGTCTTCAAAGGGAAACGTTTTGCCTGTGGAGGAGGTGCAAAAAAAAAAAATCAGAAGCACTAAAAGGCATCAAAATCAATAAGTTCAAAACCTGTTTTGAGCAGTGGAAAAAATATCTCAATAGGTGTATTGCATCAAATGGAGAGTATTTTGAAGGTGACTGAAGTTTACACATGTAAGAATAAACACACGATTTTTTATAAATAAATTCCAGGATTTTTTGGGGGGGTCACCCTTGTATAACTTAAAGTCAAGGGATATATGTTGCTTTAGGCTGGGCAAGATGCAAGGGGCCTTACACAGTGTCATCACATGGTGTTCCCTCCCTCTCTCTCCCTGTCTTTTAATTCATTTGCACTGGCTCTCTTTCAGGAGGTCCTTCTTCATATGGTGATTCCTAACAGATGTAGGCTAACACTATAATTATAACTAGTCATTCAGTAATCTCAGAGAACTAGGAAAATGAGTTCTCTGAGAGATATAAGGAAGACAAAAACAGTTGAATTTTCTACCATCTCTTCCATTAATCAAGAGGATAAGTGGGATATTAACTTTGAAAAGGAATATGGAAACTCTCCTCTAAGATGGGGGGCGGGAAGCAGAGAGGTCTTAAAAATGTGAGAAAACTCATATCAGATGACCTCAAACTGCTCTACAAAGTAAAATATCATCTTTTTATATATTATATATAAAATATATTTGTGAATAGGAGGAGCAAAGGGATGGAGGAGAGTGACCTAAGAAAAGTAGAAGAGTTTGGAATAGTTCCCATGCAAAATTTAATAGTTGAATAAACATATTGCTAGATGATAGTGATTCCCAGATGAGTTAAGAGATGATATATCTACAAGGTTTAATCCAATCAGCAAAGATTAATGATTCTTTAAATAGTGTTACCATCCAAGGAGTGGAAGTGCAGAAAATAGATGATGAGGTTAACATAGGTTTGGAGGTTGAGAGTGAGAGCAGAAAAAACCTACTCTGTCTCACATCTTCTGCAACTGAGTAAAAGGCACCATCGTTCTCCTAGTTGCTTGACAAAACAATGAGGAGTCATCCTTGATTTTGTTCTTTCCTTTCATCCACCACCCACATCAAATCTACCAGGACATCCTAACAGCTTTACCCTCAAAATAAATACTAAATTTTGCTACTTAGTACTTCCTCTACAAAAGTCACCCTAGTCCTATATACTCTCATTTTCAAACCTTATACCAAGGGTGATTCCTTTTTTTGCCTTTCTAAGTTAAATTATATGTTAAACATTTGCAGCATATTTAATATATAAATCTCATCATATGATGCTGCTTGGCTCAAAACTATTCAGCAGTTTAAATCACACATGGAATAAAACTGAAACTTTTTACTATGGTCTATAAGGCACCACGTTGATCACTAAAAACCGTAGTAGGTTTGATTTTAAATGCCAAACATTTGTACAAAAATCATGTGGCTAATAGGTAGTTATTTTAATATACCTTTATATTTTTATTTCCTTTTGGATATTTGGCATTACTGAAATACAGCTTGATGTTCTTTATAGAAAATGCCAAGTGAAATAAACTATTATTCCCCTACTACCTAAAAACCCAATCTGTGATTAGTAATTCTCTTTGGAGCTATAATGCCCTTTTAAATTTACCTTTAATAGCTAGATTTGTAGCATTTTCTCCTGCCCCAAGCAAATGTGCTACATGTTATAGATATTTTTATCATCAAAATTAATTTGTATTAGAGAATCTGGAGTTATCTGAGGTGTCAAACAACGGTTAAACATCACTACACATAAATTAGGATATAATTAAGTATGCACAGATCAGGCCCAAAATAGTTTGGAAGTGTAACCAAGTCAACTTTTTTGGTATAGAGACACATTTTCCACTCCAATCTTGAGCCAATCTATTGCTACTTGTATTATTGTTACCTAAATGAGTTAAGAAAGGTGAGATATCTCCACATCAGTATCCCACTAAGCAACATAGTCATTCCATACTGAAGACTATAGTCACGACCAAAGAGTTTAACAGATGAAAACTGGAAAGGAAACCCCATATAATCTCAAAAGATTTTAGTAAAAAAGAATATACCACAATATACATTAGACTTTTATCTTCGTGAGACTGCCCATAATTAAGCCTTCTTTGGCCTGTCATCCTGCCAATTTTAACATTTCAAATACCCATGAATTTTTACCATACCTTTGGCCATATGCAGGCTGACAGTCAGTCAGTATATACTGGTAAGGAATTAATGGATTGTTACAGCCAGTGTCCATTCTGAATGATCAGTTATATATTCTGAATTGATACTGCTTATGTAGTATTGGGTTTTAAAATATTTTTAATATCACCTCTGCCTAAATTATTAATATAATAGAGTAAACAAGGTATAAAGATTAATATGCAAAATATGTCATATAAACAGATAAACTACCAGATTCAAAGAGAAGAATATGTTTGAATTCTTTCATGAAAATGGGAATTTTTAAAAGAGATTTTATTTTATTTTTAGACAGAGGGGAAGGGAGGGTGAAAGAGAGGGAGAGAAACATCAATGTGTGTTTGTTTCCTGCATGCCCTTTACTGGGGACCTGACCCACAACCCAGGCATGTGCCCTGACTGGGGAATCGAACCAGTAACCCTTTGTTTCACAGGCCGGTGCTCAATTCGCTGAGCCACACCAGCCAGGGTGAAAATGGGGATTTTAAGATTGTTTTATAGTGTTCAAATGACTAACAATAGTAGTAGCGGTGGTAGAAAGAACCTTCATTTATCAAGTGTCAGCTATGTTTTACTATGGTAATTTCCTTATGACTCATTTCATTTAATTTAAGCCTCACTGACAACATTCTGAGGTACACATTACTTTCCATATTGTAGACATGAGAAGACCAAGGCTGAGATAAGTTACAATACATAATTTTCCCATGGATTCCACAATATTAGAACCAAGATTTAAACTAATCAGTTCTCTGCCTTACTACAAAAACTCATGCATTTAATAGCTATTCTATTCCATCACTTTCTATTACACTCTACTTCCCTATAAAATATTACATTCCTTTAAGTTATGAAAATTAATTCCAAATCAGAGTTACTATAGATTGCAAATAATAAAACCTAGGAGTAATCATATGCCATGATTTTTGGTTGTATAACACTGATTTAAGTTTGTATAGTATCTGATTTAAGTTCAATGGCTTGGGTTTATTTCATTAATATGATTTAGTGCTATATCCCCAATTGCCCAAAGAGATTTGCTCTAATAAATCTGCATAAAAGGGCAAATGTCATGCAAAGCAATTAGAAAAGCAATGCAAGCTTTAATGAAAATTTAAATCATGGATAAGAGAGAAAAGTTATTGTTATTAAGGTGATTGTTATTAAGGTCATGTCAAAAACAATTACAGTGGAGCCTTAGTTCCCAAACTTAATTTGTCTGGGAAGGCATTTCGAGAAGCAATTTGTTGGAAAACTGAATCTATTTCGTTTGTTGACTGAATGACGCATGACTAATCATACAGGTATCAGCATGAAAGGGTTGCTGGGTAGAGAACTGAAGTTTTGTTTGATAACCGAGACATTTCTTCTGTGAAAAACTTGGTCAAGTACTGAATAGTTTGGGATGCAAGATGTTCAAGAACCAAGGTTTGACTGTACATAGAAGGAGAATTGGAATAATTGTGCCAAGCATCAATAATTTTGCAACATGTTTATTATGATATATGTCACTCATTTAAATACTAGCTCCACAATTTGTAAGCTACAAAAAGTTTTTTCTATCAAGAAAGACTGGAGTTAAGAAAGTATATTTTAAGAATTTTCATCATCTGAACCAATGTCACCCCAATAAATTCAATAAAAAGAAGAATTTTCATAATTATCATAATTATTTATTAAGCAACTCTTATGTGCCAGGCACTGTGCTTAATGAGTCATGATGGTAGATTTATTATCCCTAGTTTAGAAATGAAGAAATGGGGTCAAACAGTAATAATAGAAGCATGTTAATCATCTATTTTATAACAATCTGAATTTTCAAAGATTATTAAAATCAAATGTGAATATGAGGTCATGTAATCCAACCTTCGATCAAGTATGGGTGTTCTAGCAAGTTTCTCACCTGTGCCTTTAATCTGTAAGGCCCACTCTTATACCGTAGAGTCATCTACCACCACACAAAAATAGTCTGCACTCTCTTGTTGCTTACTATCTCTGCTGGATTACCCACTCTGATCCACTTTGCACTCTACTTCCTGCCTGTTCTTGATCACCCCAACCTGATTACCTTATAATTCATTCACCTACATTTGGTTCAGACCAGATGGTTCAAGAGCTTTAACCCTTTGCCCCCGTACTTGATCATGTTCTAAACTCTATTTTGGACTGAACACTGCGTTGTGTCCTTCCAGGACATAATATCTCCTATTAAGGGCTTCAGAGGAGCACCTTGATTTCAAAGTCTTATTTCGGGCTAAAATGTGTCTCCCTACAATACATGCCTTTTGATTTTAGCCAGTTACAAAATTGTTTTTAATAATACAAGGAGTTTTTCTACCCAGTTCCAACCTTTATTCTGTACTATATCCAAGGCAAAGGGATGCAAGTAAAATATTAGCGTTAATATTAGAATAACAAACTTGTCCTTGTTTTGAAAGTAGAAGTTCCCCTTTTTGTGAACTTCCTCAGTACTGGGAAAATGGGATGATTGGTTATCATACAATATATTTTAAACTGCAACTTTTCTGTGCTATACAATAGCTTTCAAAAACCACCATTTTATGAACACAGTCTAAGTAAATCTCTCACAAACACAATTCCTCATAGGTTGAAGGAGTGCTAAGGTAATGACTGCACTAAGCTTAGAGCTGTAAATACCACAACCTAGACATTAGGTTCCTTCCCTACTCTCTAGGCATGTGGAATAGTTTGAAAAAAAAATCAAGAAGACTTCACTAGAGATCTATTTAATTTATTAATAGCCAGGAAGGAATGCTCTTAAGAAATTTTGTTAGGGAGTGACAGGATTTAAATTAGTGGCACTGATTTAATTTACAGTGCTTTTTTTTTTTGTTTGCTTGTTTTATCCTAGTCTTGAGTTATTATATCTAAATTACCTATTTCAGATTTTTATGGTTTAATTGGTTACTCAGGATATTGAGGGGTGGGTTTGGAAATATCACTAAGATATGAAGGCTATTTCAAAACTAACCCTTGTAGGGTAGAGATAAATGAATGGTTTGCCCATGAATGTGTTTCCTTTGGACCACAGGATATATTAAAAAATAAACTAAATTAGTTGCCAACCTTTGAAACCCAAGAGATGTTTAGAATAATCTGGGCTCCATGAACATACATAGCACAATTTAAAGATGCTCAATAAAAGAAACCCAGATTTCTAGCTTTTCTTGAAAAATTAGGTCTGGGCACATTGGGCCTTACCTGTTGTAAAGTAGTGGTTTAAATACTTTATATTATATCAGAATCCTCTGAAGTGCTTGTTATACTATAGATTATGAAGGCCAAGATTATGTGATTATGAAGACCAAGAAACCTCACAATCTCCTTTCTGCATGCTGGAGAACTGGGAAAGCAGTGTTATAATTGAGTCTGAATCTAAAGAATCTGAGATTTAGAAGCTCTGATGTCCAAGGGCAGAAAAAATAGCAGTCCCAGCTCAAGAAAAGAGTGGGGATTCATGCTTCCATTGCCATTTTGTTCTATTTGGGCCCTCAATAGATTGTGTGATGCCTGCCCACGTTGGGGAGGGCTGATCTGTTTACTTGATCTACTGATTTACATAGTATTCTCTACCAGAAAGACCCTCACAGACACACCCAGAAATAATGTTTTAATGACTATCTAGGCAGCCCTTAGCCAATTAAGTTGACACACAAAATTAACCATCATGGATATTACCCATTTCATAATCAAACATTCACATGCTTAACTGTATCTTCCATTTTACCATGTAAGCAAGCCACAGTAATCTGGGTTGGGGAGGAGGATTTATTAAATTGCTTGTCTAAACCACAGAGGTGCATGTATCACAAGGTTAAGAGCTTCAAACACCTTATACTCCCACCATTGGCAGCTCTAGGCTATGTGAAAGTATTAGTCAAGAGACTGATGGCAGAAATGGTATATAAGATGAAGATTAGCAGCACCACAACAGACAGAACTAAAGAAAATGTGACATCAGCTCTCTCCCTTTTTCTGATCTAAGCTTTGCCTTTATTATAGTGACAAATAGTTTTAGCATAATATAGGTCATTACTGAGTATCTACCCTGATAAGCAATAGAATTACTATCCATATTTGATATATGAAAAAACTGAGGCTAATACGGGACTTCTGGCCAAGATGGATGCGTAGGTAGATATGCTTCACCTCCTCACACAAACCAAAAGGATAACAATCAATTTAAAAACAAAAAACAATCAGAACTGCCAGAAAATTGAACTGTTTAGAAGTCCAACAATCAAGGAGTTAAAGAAGAAACAGTCATCCAGACTGGTAGGAGGGGTAGGGATGGGGAGTTCAGGCAGAGGATGCATGGCAAAGTGGCAGCTGGCACACCCAGTGGTCTCACATTCACGTCTGGATAAAAATAGGGAGGAACAACTTGGGAGCAAGACAGACTGGCAGAAAATAAAGCCTCAGAACCTCTGGCTGTAAAACTTGTGGTGATTGTGGCAGTGGAAGAAACTGCCAGTCTCTCAGGAGAGACCATTGGAGGGGCCTACAAGGTCCCAGAATATGCACAAGTCCACCCACCCGGGAATCAGCACTAGGGAAGCAACTGGAAAGGTACCAGTCACTTGCAGGAAGTGAGGGAAGTGACTGAAAGTAGGGTGAGAATGAAGCAAGTGGCATTGTTACCTCTCTGACCCTTACCCCACATATAGCACCACAACACAGCAAAGTGCATTGCCCTGCCCTGGTAAATACCTAAGGCTCCATTGCTTACAACATAACAGGTATGCTGAGACAAAGAAATATGTCCCAAATAAAAGAATAGATCAAAACTCCAGAAAAAGAACTAAGCAATGAGGAGATAACCAAGCTATCAGATGCAGAGTTCAAAACACTGGTAATCAGGGTGCTCACAGAAATGACTGAGTATGGCCACAAAATAAAGGAATAAGCAAAGGCTATATAAAGTGAAATAAAGAAGGCTATACAGGGAACCGACAGTAAAGGAAAGAAAACCAAGACTCAAATCAACAATTCAGAATGAAAGGAAGAAATAAACATTTAATTGGAACAGAATGAAGAAACAAGAATTTTAAAAAATGAGGAGAGGCTTTGGAACCTCTGCTAGGACTTTAAACATAACAACATCTGAATCATAGGGGTGCCAGAAGGAGAAGAGGAAGAGCAAGAAACTGAAAACTTATTTGAAAAACTAATTAAGGAGAACTTCCCCAATCTGGCAAAGAAAAGAGACTTCCAGGAAGTCCAGGAAGCTCAGAGAGTCCCAAAGAACTTGGACCCAAGGAAGCACACACCAAGGCACATCATCATTACCTTACCCAAGATTAAAGATAAGGAGAGAACCTTAAAAGCAGCAAGAGAAAAGGAGACAGTTTACCTACAAAGGAGTTTCCATAAGACTATCGGGTGATTTCTCAAAAGAAACCTTACAGGCAAGAAGGGGCTGGAAAGAAGTATTCAATGTCATGAAAGGCAAGTGCCCACATCCAAGATTATTCTATCCACCAAAGCTATCATTTAGAGTGGAAGGGCAGATAAAGTGCCTCCCAGACATGGTAAATTTAAAGGAGTTCATCATCACCAAGCCCTTATTATATGAAATGTTAAAGGGACTTATCTAAGAAAAAGAAAATCAAAAACTATGAACAGTAACATGACAACAAACTCACAACTATCAACAGCTGAACCTAAAAATAAAAATAAAACTAAGCAAATAACTAAAACAGGAAAAGAATCATAGAAATGGAGATCACAAGGAAGGTTACCAGTAGGGAGGTAGAGGGGGAGAATGGGGGGGAATGTACAGGGAATAAGAAGCATAATTAGTAGGCATAAAATAGACAGGAGGAGGTTAGGAATAGTACAGGGAATGGAGAAGCCAAAGAACTTATATGTATGACCCATGAACTAAAGGGGGAATGCTAGAGGAAATGAGGGTACTGGGAAGAGGGGGATTAAGGGGAGAAAAAAATGGGACAACTGTAATAGCATGATCAATAAAATATGCTTCAAAAAAACTGAGGCTAATACAAATCAAATAAATTACATAAGGTCATACTGATAGAAATACATAGAGGTGGAAATCAAAGTCCTATCTATAGGCCTCCAAAACCCATGCCCTTTCTACTGTGTCATATGATTTTTCCTTGTACCTCATGATGTCATCCACCACATTTTAAATGAACTGAGCTGTGCTAGCTCCCAGTGAGCATGTCCTTACTACTTGTCCTCCCCCTTGTGAAGGAGGATTGCTATGGCCCTTTCACTCATAAGCTCATGAGATAATAACCTGAGGGTTAGCCCTTTTGGTGAAGGGTCTGGGGAAAGCATTAGAGTGGGAGGACCTGGGAATGAGAGTGTAGGATATTTTTCTCCAGATACCTCCATTAGAGTTCAACAAAACCTTGCAGATATAAATCAGCCCCCTACTTTTATAGGTGGAAGCATTGTTTTGCTAATTACAGATGAGGTCTCATTCATTCACTTATTTATTCTTTCTGCTTCCCTTCCAAGTCTTTTCCAAAATCATAAATGGCATCTGTGGACAAATTTCCTCTCTTTGGGGATCTAATTTCAAACACTGAATAGGCTAAGAAACCAGGTCTAACTAGTGAGTATATCAGGTGGCATCTATTTAAGTTTGTATCTTTGAGAACTGAACAACTAATATGTTCAGACTGGTAAGTTATTAAGGCTGTCATTAGAGAACAAAATATCCCTCAAAAATCAGGACATAAAAGGCTAAATACTATATAACTTCTTTACAGATTACAATGTAGTAACAGGATCATCTCTGGGGATGTACTAGGCAGAGGCAGAACAAATGATGTACAGTGTTGACTCCATTGTATTGCCTAGATAAGTCTCAGTCAATTAAAATGATGCTATGGCCCAATTCCTGTGATTAGTACAAGTAAATTTACCTATAGGCCTGTATTATATTTTAGTTGTCCTTAATCAAAAAAAAAAAAAAAATCAAACCAAGCATAGCACTAACACATCTTCATTTGGGACAAACTACAGTAAATAAGAACAGATTCCTAGTAACAACTAAGAACAATTATATCCTACCATAAGAGACCACGTTAAGATATAGAATGCACTAGAAATAGTTCAAAATGGAAAGCACCTGATGCAATGGATGTATTTAATTCCAGATTCAGCTGGTAACTTTCAATAATTCATCAACTTCCAACATACCTTTCTTCAGACAGTGCTCTTGGGCAAACAGAGTCATCATTAAGCTAATTATTTATTTTCTAAAGTGATTTTTAATTGAATGGGAATCTGGGGTGTGTTCCCAGAGATATAGTAAGCACCATAAAATAAGTAGTTATTTTTTTAATATGGTGAATTTGCCTCAGAGTTCACCTATATATAATGTGCTAGTTGTCTAGGCCAAGAATGCCCACTGAATTTTATGTTTTCCCTTTTCTTGTCTCTAAATAGTCCCCAGAGCTTCTGGCTCCAGCAATCAGTCAAGGAAACTTTTCAATAGGTGCATCTGTCTGTCTTCACTGTTAGACTTTTCTAGAAATCTCCAGCTAGAATTTAGCCTCACTTATTATATAATACAAGTGCAAGTTTTGGTCATCTGCTCAGGAAAATTATTTTTATTATTTCAACTTATACTCACTCTTGATGCACTTTGAACATTCAACCAGTTTTTATTCGCTAATTGACTTCATTTCCTAATTCTTTAGCTTCTTCTCTCCTTTCATTTTTAAACTTAATGGGATAAATAGCAAATTTAGTAGGCCATTTCAAATGATTTATTCATAAGGTTTCAAAATATGAGCAAACTGTTTTATACAACTCTTCCATAAAGTTAAAAATAAAATTTCTACCTATGCCAAAATAAACATTAGACACAAAACTTCTTTTGAAATGCAAAAATGACTACTTTTAGAAAATATGGGAGCATTTTCAAAATGCAACTTTTAATTTCCTAGTCCCTGATATAAAGATGACACTGAGAATAACCAAGATGCATATTAGATATAAACTCAACTGCAACTGATCCCATCTCTCTCACACTTCCCTGTCCCAATCAATTCATTAGCAAATTGATTTTGTGTCCTAAATATTCTGCAGTCTGAAAACTTCTCTTTATCTCCATTGCTTGATGGTAAGTCCAAGTTACTTACCATCAGTTATCTCCTGCTTATATTGGTGCAAAACTTTGTAACTGGGTTTATGCTTTCATTGTTTATTCCTGTGATAGACTGAATAATACCTCCTCCAACACACACATACACACACAGAATGTCCACATCCTAATCCCTGTAACCTATGCATATGTTAATTTACATGGTAACAAAGATTTGCAGATGGATTAAATTAAGGGTCTTGAGATGGGGAGATTATCCTGGACTATAAAGTTTGCTCCAGTGTAATCACAAGGATCCTCATAAGAGGGAGGCAGAGTCAGAGACAAAAAATGTAATGATTGGAGCTCACACTCGAGAGGCAAGAAGATGCTACATTGGTAGCTTTAACAACGGAGGAAGAAGGCAGAAGAAGAGGAATGCATGTGGCCTCAAGAAGCTGGAAAAGGCAAGAATACAGATCATCTCCTAGCCTGCAAAAGGAAGGCTTATGCCTAAATTTTAGCCTGGTCAACTGATTTTGAACCTTTTATTTGCAGGATTGTAAGATGATAAATTTGTGTGCTTTAAGCCACTAAGTCTGTGTTAGTTTGTCACAGCAGCTATAAGAAACTAATATAACCCCTACAATAAAAATTAAAAATTAAAGTCTTCAGTGGCAGCCCTAAGTACTCTGAGAAGAGTCCAAAATACTAACGTGTCCTCCAAGACTCTATGTCAAATGCATTCCTCCAAAATCCATATGTTTAAGTACTAACCCCCAGTACCTCAGAATGTGACCCTACTTGGGGACAGCATCTTTAAAGAGCTAATCAAGTTAAAGTGAGGTCATTAGGGTGGGCCCTAAATTATTAAGGCTGGTGTCATTATATAAAAAAATAAGCACATGGACAAAGAGAGGCGGAAGACAATGTGAAGACATATAGGGATAAATGGTCATGTAGAGAGGCCTGGAAGGGATCATTCTCTCATGGCCCTCAGATGGAATCAACCCCACCAACAACTTGACTTTGGAATTTTAGTCTCCAGAACTACAACACAGTAAAATTCTGTTGCTTAAGCCACCTAGTTTGTGATCCTAGCAAACTAATATGCCCTGCAGGACCCAGCCCCTGCCTACTTCTCCAGGTTTATCTTGAGCTATTCTCCCCTTTAGCTGTCTCTGCCTTCCTGCCATATGGGCCTCTTTCTTAAGCCTTCACACATGCCTGGGGACATTTCTATCCCTACCACTCCTTACTCATCCTTTGGGTGTCACCTTAAATGTCACTCAGAGATCAATAATGTAAGGGCTCCTTTATTCATTCATAACATCCTAGCATTTTCCATAAAAGCTCATATGAAATTTTTAATTACAAATATATTCTGGAGATTATTCAATTAATATATGTCAATGATGATACCCATATTGAGAATTACTGTATATACTACACCTAGCACATTAGAGATACTCAATAAATATTTGTTGAATACATTGATAAATTCATGTCCTGAGAAAAAAAGATCTCTGACATAATCTGCTTCAAAACCTCATCCTCTCATTTCAAGAACAGAAACCTGATAGGCTTAGAATCTTGGTAAAAGTGTCCAGAAAAAGAGTTGCCACCCTTTCTACCCTTACCTTGAATGTTTAAGACTCAGACTCCCAGATAAATGGACATCATTACTGGCATCTGATCAGATACAGCCCTGCTTCAAAAGAGGAGAACTTCTAGTGTCCTAGATCCTCAGGATGGTGAAATTTGATATGTACATTCAAGGAAAAAGCTTGATGAAAGAAATGAGATTACCAAATATTCACCATTACAAAAAAATAGGAAATTTAAAAGGAAAGCAATTTTTAAGGAAATTTGATTCTCATAAGGTTTGTGGGTTTCATCCTTCTCCCCACCTGAACAGACGCTTCTCTAAAGAGGACATACAGAAGGCCCATAGACATGAAAATATGCTCAACATCACTAAACATCAGAGAAATGCAAATTAAAACCACAATGAGATACCATCTCACAACTGTCAAAATGGCTAACATCAATAAATCAACAAACATGTGCTAGTGAGGATGTGGAGAAATGGGGACCCTTTTGAGTCATGGTGGGAATGCAAATTGGTAAAGCAGCTGTGGAAAGCAATATGGAGATAAATAAAAAAATTAAACATGGATCTGCCTTTTGACCCAGCAATCCCACTTCTGGGAATATATCCGAAGGAACACAAAGCACTAATTCAAAAGAACATAAGCACCCCTGTGTTCATTGCAGTATTATTGACAATCACCAAGATATGGAAGCAGCCCAAGTGTCCATCAACAGATGAGAGGATAAAACAGCTATAGGACGTTTACACAATGGAATACTCTTGGGCTGTAAAAAAGAGGAAAATTTTACCCTTTGGACAATATGGATGGACCTGGAGAACATTATGCTAAGTGAAATAAGCCAGTCAGAGAAAGACAAATATTATATAATTTCACTCATATGTGGAATCTAATGAACAAACTGAATTAACAAGAAAAATGAGGACAGACTCATAGATGGAGAGCAGATGACAGCTAGTTGCAGGGTGGAGGGATTGAGCAAAAAGGAAAAAGGATTCATGGACAACAGTGTGGTGATTGCTGGGGGAGGGACATATAAGGGGACTAAATGGTAATGGAATAAATACAATAAAGATTAAATAAAAAGAAAAAGAAATACTGTAACCAGAATCATTATGATAATTGCTTCAACCCTCCATTTCATCCTGCATATGTAGGTATTGCTATCATGGTCATAAATGAAGAAGTCAAAAGTCATAGAACTAGATGATGCTTAAGCCTTAATGTATACAGTCTTTGCTTCATAATACCAACTTTTCTTTTTTATTGAATTTATTAGGGTAACACTGGTTAAGAAAATTATATGGGTTTAGGTATATAATTCTATAATACATCATCTGTATATTGTATTGTGTGTTCACCACCCCAAATCAAGTCTCCTTCCATCACCACTTATCCCCTCTTTGCCATCTTCTATCTCTCCCCATCTCCCTTTCCTGATGGTAATCACCATACTGTTGTCTGTGTCTATGAGGTTTTTTTCTTAATCCCTTCACCTTTTCCACCCAGCCCTGGAGAACATCATACTAAGTAAAATAAGCTAGTCAGAGAAAGACAAATACCATATGATTTCACTCGTATATGGGATTTAATGAACAAAATTAACTAACAAACAAAATAGAAACAGACTTACAGAGAACAGACTGACAGCTGTCAGAGGGGTGGGGGGTTGCAGGGCTCGTTGCAAAAGGTGAAGGGAGTACTGTCTTTTCTTTTTAACTGTCGATGCTAGTTCATTTTCATACAGTTTCCTAATACTTGGTAAAAGTCTCACTTCAAGATATAAGGGAGCGAACAATAAAAAAAGGAACAGGTATAAATGATCCATGGACATGGACAGCAGGGAGGGGATTGAGGGGGGCCGGGGGTGTGTAGGGCCTGGGAGAGCAAAAGGGGGAAATTGGGACAACTGTAATAGAACAACAAGAAAAAAGAAGACATAAAGCAGCAAGGAACACAGGTATCAATTTGCAAGGACTCCTTTTAAAAATTGCTCTTGTGTGACAAGCTCATGAGTCACAATGTTTGCCCTTATAAATTCATTTTATATTCTCATATCATGGTCCATCATCATTTTAGCTTGGTATGATTTCAAGGCTTCTCAATAGCACTAGCAATTAGTTGTTTTTCTTTCTGGCTGCCATTTTAATAAGCTACCCTTTAGAATATTGTTTTGCATTATGGAAAATTTGAAAATACCCTCTATTAAAGCTGTCTACTGCAACACTAAATCTGAGCTAGCCAACAAGACTAGTAGCTCCAGCTGAATCTGAAAGTCAGGCTTTGAAGTTTCTACATTAGCTATCTCTTTGAGATGTTGGATGGCGTTAACAATCATGCCATTGATTCAACTGTTTTCATGGTGGAATTTGTTGTTTTGATTATCATTCCAATCAAACCATCTGGTCCTTTTCGCCAGTAAGAAGACCAAATAAAATCAACTGTTTAAACTCTTGGCACTCAACCCATAAGATGATCAATATAATCAATCCTGTTAAGTAAGTTAGCCTAAGTCCTGTGGAGGAAAACTGCTACAACACCACACTCCCTGGGAAGGCAGATTTCTTTGCTTATGCTGTCAACTAGTAAAGAATGGTAGTTTATTGCTTCTACGGTAAAGGCATCTTTCTTAAATAATGATAGTTCAGTAGTTATGTTAGTTGAGTTTCAGGTTTTTAAATATTAAAGTTCACAAAACACCTATGCAAATAATGTCACTTTTTAAAAACATGTATACAGTAATTGGTTTCCTTTGGTTATCCATAAAATTCAATGTTCATTCCTTTATGTGACCAAAATCTTAAAAATGAAATAGCTGAAAAATGAAAGAGAAAATGGGTTCACAGTGAATTACATGAAGGCAATTAAGCACTTATTGAACTATTTGAACATGAAGAACAGCAAAATACTTCATTGAAAATTAATTATTTGGGTATAGGCATATTTTGGGTATCAAGAAACAAAAAATTTTGAGAATATATGAGTATTACTAAAAGTATAAATATATCATAATATGGTGACTGAAATATTCCTAAGAATTAAACTGTTTTTTTCAAACTAGAAGCCAGAATTCTTTGTAACGTTTGTTGGAACACAGTTTCAGTAAACACCATTTGTAATATTTGCAAATGAGATAAGGAGGCTATAATCATGGTTTTTTAATCGTATGATTTTATATATTGGATGCTATATAAGGTCTTAATGTTTGTTACTCCTTGTGGGGAAATCAGGCTCGCTATATTATTTCCATATAAATATAGTTTTCCATTTTATATCTTAAAATTAGGTCATTGCAGCTAGAAAATTCATACCAAATTGCAGTTCCTGGACACACAGGCAGAGTTGTCAAAATATTCTCATTAGCTGAGTAAAATTTTGCTCTGAGCAAAAATGAGTACCCAGTGAGCTATCAATTAGCCCACACATGAGAGTAAACTCATATCAAATAAGAATTATGTCTATGACATAAAACACACACAGAACTACACACTAATGATAGTCATTTGAAATTTTTTTATAGAATAATCTTCCTTGATAGAAACCCTGGCCTCTTGATTAGAAATTAGAAAGTATTATCACCATATAATTTCAGTTATAAGAACAATTTTCAGTGTGTCAAAAGTCAATGTAGCAATAGAATCAAGAGTCACATGTTAACCTGTGATAATGGAACCTATAAAGAAACCTAGGGCTGAAAAAAACAGTAACAACCCAACACCCTCACCCATCCCAAATGGTGGACATACCAGGTTAAATTGGGGATCAGAAAGGAGGAGCTCTACAAAGGAGAGAGTTCCACCAGCCACATGTGAAAAGAAATTTGAGAGAACAAGTTTACAGAGAAGACAAATTACAAGTTGATCAGTAAAAAGCAATGAATTCCTGGATTAGGGTTGCTGATAGTGATAGCTATGACAATGGCTTTGTGATGAAGAAAAGATTCTACATGACTTCGTGCAAAACAGGTTAAAGTATTGTGATGCTTTCCCCTTACAATTAAGCAAGATACTTGTGCTATTTATCTGCTACAGAAACATTCCCAATTCTTATTCTCTCTCCTCTACCTTAAATCACTTCCTGTTATTGGGTCTTTCTTCTCTACCTACAATTAACCACAAATCCATACAGCTTCAAAATAATAATAATAATAGTAATAATAATAATAATAATAATAATAATAATAAACCTTCCTTCAGCCCTGAATCCTCCTCACCTATCAGACTATCATTCTATATCTCTGTGCTACTAAACCCCTTGAAAAGTAGTCTATAATTTGTCTTCCTCCTTTTGGCTCATTTCAACAAGTAAATGAACATTTCATGAGTACCTACTCTGTACTAGGTGTTATGCAAGAGATACAAAAACAAATAGATACATAATGCTAACTCTCAAGGAGCATGCAGCTAGTAGGGTGGGGAAATGTATAAACAAATACAAGTATCCCACTTTCTGAACTCTTGTTATAAAAACTCAGGAACCAAACACTTTAGTGTAAATTTTTTGAGTTAGGACAGATGTCCCTCATTATCTGATTCTTACTAGTCAAAACTCGGGAACCAAATACAGTGTTGGGCAAAAGTAGGTTTACATTCGTATGTGAAACATAATGTATTCTTGTGTTGTTATTTATTGATTATTGTATGATTTTCCATAGAAACAACTGTAAACCTACTTTTGCCCCACCCTGTATATTCAGACCATGTGGTGTTATTTCTAATCTGAATCTTTACAATCCAAATTTGGAAACCAAACAGACTTGAACAGTGAGGGATGCTTCATTTTATAATATGATGTGACACTTTGAATAGCACAAATATGTATAAGAAACATAAGTAGTACAACTTCTGCCATAAATCCAACCCTAATTTCATATTTCACATATCTAATCTTGAAGTTTTTAAAACTGTTGGCTGCCCCTTCATTCTTTTTTTTTATATTTTATTGATTATGCTATTACAGTTGTCTCATTTTTGTCTCCCCTTTATCCCCTCTGCCCTGTACCCCATTCCATCAGCCCCATATCAACATTCTTGATACTCTCCTTAACTGGCCTCCATGACAAAATTTATTCTTTACATTTCTCCCTGCAACTCTTTCCCTTCCTTTGCCTCCTTCAGTATACCCCTTCAGGCCATAGGGGTATACTTTAGACACATATTCAAATGTGGTCCACGACCAACAACATTATCAACATCTTAGATCATATTAGAAATGCATAATCTTAGGTTGAATCAGCATCTACAATTTAATATGATATCTTGGTAAACCATATGCACCTTAAAGCTCAATAAATGCAGAAAAGACATGGGTAAAATCCAAAATCCATTCCTGATATTTTTTAATAAAACACTCTCAGAAAAATAGTATTATAAGGGAATTTGCACAACAACCTGAGGGAAGTACCAAACTACAGCTTTCATTTTTAATGGTAAGAGATTAAATGCCTTCCATTAAAGATCAGGAACAAGTCAAGAAGATTTACTCTCACCACTCCTATTCAACATCATTCTGGAGGTACTAGCCACTGGAACATGAAAGAAAATGAACTGAAAGGCACACCAATTGAAAAGGAAGAAATAAACCTATCTCTAGTGACAGACAACATAATTTTTTATGTAAAAAAATTCGAGTACAATCTAAAACAATTAATAGAAGTAATAAGTGAGTTTAGCAAGGTCTCAGGATACTGAGTTAACTGTAAAAATAAATTATATTTCCATATACTAGCAATGAACAGTTGCACCAAAAAAAATTCTTTGATATAAATCTAGGAAAATATGTACAAGATCGGTGGGCAGGGGTAAAACACTTTGGAAAGCATTATTGAAAAATGTTGAAGAAGACATACATAAAGAGAGATATACCACATTGATAGATTGAAAAATTCTATACTGTTTGTTTCCCCCAAACCAATCTACATATTCAAAACAATTACAATCAAAATCCTATCAGAATTTTTTGTAGACATGGACAAGTTTGTTTAAAAGAAAAAATCAGATGAAGCCCTGGTTGGTGTGGCTCAGTGGATTGAGTGCCGGCCTGAGAATCAGTGGGTTACTGGTTCGATTCCTAGTCAGGGCACATGCTTGGGTTGTGGGTCAGGTCCCTGATTGGGAGTATACAAGAGGCAAAAGTTTCTCTCTCACATTGATGTTTGTCTCCCTCTCTTTCTTCCTCCCTTTTCCTCTCTCTAAAAATAAATACACAGAATATTTTTAAAAACTTAAACATAAACTTAACATATAACCCAGCAATCCCATTCCTACATTTTTACTGAAGTAAAATTAAAAGTCATGTTGCAAAAAAACTCTATATATCCTCAAGCGGAAAAAAACAAAATATCTTTAACTGGTGAGTGGGTATACAAATTGTGATACATCCATAAAATGGAATATTACTTGGCAATAACAATAAATTACTATTTTATTCAACAACATGGATTAACATCAAATACTCATACTATATAAAAGAAACCAAAGTAAAAATACTTTATAATATACTATTCATTTTTAATATTCTAAAAGAGTCACAACTATTGAGATAGTTGACAGATCAAAGGTTGCCAGGGTATGGGGGTATGGGGAAGATTTAATTATAAAAGAGCAAGAGGTACTAATGAGGTGATTGAATTGTACACTAATAAGGATGACTCTTACTGTATGAAATTTTCTCATTATCAGTGTCAGAATTATTTTTGTCCTTTTTTTATAACTTTGTTATATTACATATCAATCTTTATATTATTATTGGTTTTGTAGGCACCGTTACTTTACATTGACTGTGAGCTCCTTGATGGCAAAAGCTGTATCCTACTAATATTTAGCAGGGCTGGCCTTTGCACAGTATAGATGGTCCAGAAATATATGAAAGAGAGGAATATTTCAAGTGTTTGTATGCCTGGATGAGTGAGGCAATGATCATGCCACTAACAACCCCAAGAAACCAAGAAAAGGAGGCAAAGAATTAGGTAGACAGAACATGAAGTGGCATGATGGACATGACCCATTGCATTTTCCTCAACTGACTACAAAAAATCAGAGCCCAGTGGGATTGATAACTAAGATTACCACAGAGAAAAACCAAAAGACTAGGCAAAGCTGGGACAGGTAGAGTAAGCAACTAAAATCAGCAACATAGAATACATATCAGTGGTTGAAATCAAAATCCAAAAGCCACAAAATACAATGGTGTTTTTTTCTTTTTTGCCATGAAAGACAGAAATAAGGTAGAATGCTTGAACACACTGATAGAGTGAGAAATACCGAAAGCACAAAAGTTAATGACAGCAGCAACTACATTTACATAATGCTTTCTACTTTTCAAACTGCTTTTACAGTCATTATCTTGTTTGGTCATTGTAGGATTTTAATTAGCAAAGTTATGTATATATTATACATATTTATCATATTTTACCACTACCAAATAAAGCAATAACATTTCCATAGACATTTATGTTCATTTCTTATTATCTCAATACTCTCAAAGTTTCCATTCTTTCCCTTCATAAACATCATTCAGTCTCTTTTCTCTAATATAGTTTGTTCTATGGGTCAGTATCCCTCCTGGATCTCTTGTTTATCTACAGTATGTCTGATATCACAGTGAGGTGTTTTTTTTCTTACATGTATATTTTTATTGAGATATAATTGGCATAACATTGCATTACTTTCAGATATACATCATAATAATTTGACATTTGTATAAATTATAAAATGATCACCACAATAACTCTAGTTAACATATATCTCTACAGTTACATTTTTTCTTGTCATTAGAACTTTTAAGATCTACTGTCTTTGCAACTTCCAAATATAGAATATAGTATCATTAAATATAGTTACTTGTATAGCACATTCTCACGACTTACTTATATGTAAGTTTGTACCTGTTGACCACCTTCACCCATTTCACTCACCCTCCATGCAGTGAATTTTTATTCAACTCACAATGCTAAATCTTTCCAGTTTTCTGCTTCCTTTTAATAGGACCTAATCCAGCAGTCTTGATATTGCTTTCACTTAAAACCATATCTTAAAAAGGTTTTCATGAGAAACCTCTAAAGGTGAAGAGCTAAGTATGTCTTTCTCCCCTTCCTAATCTTTTGAACAAGTATGGTGTCCCCTCTGAAACTTTGCATTACTTTTAAACAGTCATTTATTATATACAGGAAGGCATTGTAATTTTGTCCTGGTTTTTCTAGTCCCTGCAACCTTGTAAAGATATATAAAACATTTCACTTTCTTGAGTTCATCAGTTCCAATTTTCCAAGCAGAGTCTTGGGATTTGTTTTCTTATAACCCTTTCACTTCTTACCTGTCCTACATCCTCAGCCATTAGTGTCCACTCTGCAACACTCCTCTTGATTTTTGAAAATGTTTTTTTTCTTTTGTATAGAGAGAAGGCTTCTCTTCAGTCATTCATCTTTCTATTTCAATGCTATAAAGACATTCTTTGTGACAAAGTACTCATAATTGCAACGACATGGTTAAACCTCAAAAATGTTATGCTACATGAAAGAAGCCAGACACAAAAAAAGCACATACTATATGCTTCTATTTATATGGAATGTCCAGAATGGGAAAATTTATGGAGAAAAAAAAGATTACCCAAGAATATTGTAAGAAGTATGTATGGTGTCACATGGGTACCAGACTTATCAGGGTGGTCACTTCATAACTTATAAATGACTAATAACTATCATGTACACTTGAAACTAATGCAATAGTGTATGTAAACTGCTATTTAAAAATAAAAATAGTATTTTTTAAAAAGTATATTGGTAGTTGCCTAGCACTAGGGAGGTAGGTAATTAATTATTGCTAATAAATATGGGATTTTTTGGAGGAAAAGATGAAAATCTAAACCTGAATTTGAGAATGGCTACACAACTCTTTAAATGTAATTTTAAAAGTTACTGAATGGTACATTTAAAACGGATGAATGTGAGGTATGTAAATTACACCTCAATAAAGTTGTTTTTAAAAAGATAACCTAATGACAACTGTGGTATAAGGTTCAAGATTCAAGCTTCAAAGTGTCATATCATTCCAGACCATCCTTCCTCCTATGACACAAAGTTTGATTCCCGCTGATACTGCACTATCATTCTAAAGAACTGTAAAAGGCCTTAGTAAATTTGCACAGATTATCAGTGGGAGCTATACATTATTAAAATAAAGGAAAAATGGTACTACAGAATGTTTGAATATATCTTGTTCCATGTTCTAATGATGATTCTAAATCTCCTGCAATTTCCCTGGTACTAGCAATGAATCTACATACTGCCAACACTATTTTCCAGTTGCTGTTACTATAAGTGCCAGATAGCCAGGAACATCTCTGCCTATATCCATAATGTGCTCTGACACCAAGTTCCTATCGGACATTGTTGGGAAGATTTGAGCAACCTTACCACTGATATACTCCAATACAGAATTTTAAATAGGTAGAAGTTTTACATGTTTCTATCATAAAAGTGATGCTAATTATTATAAAACTTCAAGAAAAAAATACATAAAAGAATATCCACTGCCCTGGTATAATTAGCTAACATTTTGTAATTGTATCCACAGACAGATATATAAAGATGAAATGATTACTGTACATTAGGTTTTATAACCTAGATCTCTTTCCATACCAATAATTATAATCATATCATTTTAAGGTCTGCATATGATTCTATCAAAGGGATTAATAAAATTAAAAAGTATTAATCATTTAAATTTTTATAAGGTTTGCCAAATATGAACATTGAAATGAGCATTTTTATACATATATATTTGCATATTTGTTTGATAAATTCTTAGAAGTAGAACTGCTGAATGAAGGGCTATCCACTTTTCAATTAAGGTTGATTTCATAAATTTCCTCCTAGAAAGATATGACCAATTTATGTTGTTATCAGTGCCGTATTAGAATACCCACTTCACCCAACTCTCTCCAACACTGAGTATTAGTTTTTCCATCTCTGTAAATCTGGAAGGGTTTAAAAAGGTATAAATATTCATTGTTTACATTGCATTTATTTAAGTTACAATTGAGGTTAATTTTTAAATATTTAAAATTTGTACTTCCAGCTTTGAACAATTTTATACTGATTTGTTAGTTTGGGAAAGTGATTTCTAAATGCTTTTATAAGTCCCATATATATGTTACTGAATAGATGGTACTTTGGATTAGCAAACCTATATTCTGGTTGTTTACTTAAATGGAACTGTTTGTGACCATGAACACTTTGGCTTTGACTAAACCTGGAGTCTTTTCATTTAGTCTCCATCTTCTTTCTTTTATTTACCACTCCGATAACCTGTACATCTTGCCGAAGTTCTCTATGTATTTTTCACACTCATGCAAGTTGCTGAGTCTACCCCTCTGAACTTAGGAAGCCAGAGCCATGATGATTGTGATTTCTAAAACTATAGACCATATAATATAATGTGAGGACATATAGTGCAAGTCAATAACAATGTGGTTCCTGGAACTGGACAGATCTGGATTGGAATCCCAGTTCTGTAACATAGTTTATTTGATTTCTCTATGACTCAGTATCCTCATTTATAAAGTGGAATAAATAATAATGCCCCTCCGAGAGTGCTAATTGTAGGATTTATTGGGCTATTTTATGTACTGTACTTACACAGTGAATGCTCAAAAAATACTCCATGCATAATACTTTTAGTATTACTTGCTATTATAGTAGAGATTAAGAACAAAAGAAGATAACTGGATTCCCTGGAATTTGAACTTTCTCTTTCACATACATTAGAAAATTACTGACTAGACAGAGATCTGCCTGAGCTCCAGCATCTACAGGAGCATCCAATGGAACTTGGAAACCACTGTAACATAAAGAAGTTAAATACAAACCAAGTAGGTATAGTCATAACTAGTTATGCCTCTTTAATCTCAGTGTCAAATGACTCCACCATTATACAACCCACCATGCTTTCAACAAAACCCAAAGTCCAAAACAGAGATCACCAAACAGATAAAGCTGAATGAGTTGAGTGGTGGAAGCTACCGTACCAAAATACTAACACTAAGCCTATTACTACTACTACTAAACAGGATGGTGCTGAACCATCAGGCTCACAGGCTTCTGTCTCCTCTTTAAGGTAGCTCAGTTTTTGGCCCAGATGTGAGCCATCTAAAACTTTCCGCATGGCTTCTAGAATTTAGGAGAACCTCTTGTAAGCAAAGAAACAGGAAAACAAATGCCTTGGACAACCAAGCTCAACTTTTCATCCCTCAATTCAAGGACATATTCTAGGGTCTAATTTTAAGTTCTATCTTCCTCATAGTCCTCTTGGCATTTGCAGAATAAACAAAATATAAAGAGGCAGGCAATTTGCCAATGTTCATTCTCCAAGATGAACAGAGTGCCAAGAAGCACATTCAGGGAAAGGGAGGGTGAGCCCTCCCCCCAAGTCAGCTTCTGGCATGGTTTTAGCACAACCAGTGCTACACATACCTCAACATTACAGTTTGCATCCTGGGAATCTTAATATTGCTCTGCTGCAAGCAGTCTCTCTAGTATTGTAGCAAATGCTGGCTGATGAATGTATTTTTGAAAATATTTATGTTGCATAGGCAACTTAGAAGCTTCCATAGCAACTCAACTGGTTCTCACAAATAATGAAACATTAGTGTAGCCTTATGGAAATCAACAGTTATAGAAGCCAAAAACCATAAACATGGTGTGGTTTGATCTGGGATTGCTACCCAAGGCTCTTGACCCCCTTTCAAAGGCACTTTCTGCTATGCCACTCACTATTTCATGAGTTGGTAAACTATTGTCTTATGCCAAAGACCTGTATTCTGAAGAGGAAAGGAATGTTGCTGATACTAACTACTTCTTTCTAAGCAGGGAGGGAGCATGGGAGTGCCTGTCAACTGCTACTTCTGGCCCGAGATGGTGTCCCCAGCAGTAAAGGTGGGGTAAAAACTTGCTCAGCTTTCTAAATATGTCCTTATAAATTTCAGATTTTCAGGCTGTGGATGGGGATACTAGGTAAGGGTTATATTCCTTGTAGTTTTTAGACCTTTGAATTTGTTCATCAGATTATTTACTTTTTTTATTGTTGTTCTTTACAGTTGTCCAAATTTTCCCCCCTTGCTCTCCCATGCCTGACCCCCAACCTGGTCCCACAATCAATCGCTACGCTGTTGTCCCTGCCTGTGGGTCATTCATACTTGTTCTTTAACTAGGTCCTTCACCTTCTTTCCTCCCATATCCCTTGCTCTATCCCCCCTGGTCACTGTCAGTCTGTTCTATGTTTCCACACCTCTGATTCTATTTTGTTCATTATTGTTGATTAGTCTCCACTTATAGGTGAAATCATATGTATCTGTCTTTCACCGCCTGCCTTACTTCGCTTAGCATAATGCTCTCCAGTTCCTTCCATGATGTTGTGAAGGATAGTAGCTCTTTCTTTCTTTCTGCTGCATAGTATTCCATTGTGTAAATATACCACAGTTTTTTGATCTACTCACTTACTGAACATCATTTATGCCTTTTCCAGCACTTGGCTATTGTAAATAATGCTACTATGAACATTGGGGTACATAGGTTCTTTTGAATTAGTGTTTCAGAATTCTTAGGGTATACTCCCAGCAGTGGGAATGCTAGATCAAAGGGCAGTTTCATTTTTAGTTTTCTGAGGAAATTCCAAACTTTTTCCACAGTGGCTGCACCAGCCTGCATTCCCACCAACAGTGTACTAGGGTACCTTTCTCTCCACAGCCTCCCCAGCACTTATTGTTCATTTGTTTGTGATGACCATCCTGACCAGTGTGAAGTGGTATCTCATTGTGGTTTTAATTTGCATCTCTCTGATGGCTAGTGATGCTGAGCATCTTTTCATATGTACTCTGGACCCTGAGTATGTCCTCCTTGAAGAAATGTCTGTTCAGGTCCTTTGCCTATTTTTTAATTGGATTGTTTGTCTTCTTGGCATGAAGTCATGTGAGTTCTTTATATATTTTGGAGGTCAAACCTTTGTCTGAGGTATCGTTGGCAAATATTTTTTCCCATAAGGTTGGTTCCCTTTTCATTCTGCTGATGTTTTCTTTAGCCATGCAGAAGATTTTTCATTTGATGTAGTCCAATTTGTTTATTCTTTCCTTTATTTCCCTTGTCCTAGAGGATGTATTGGTGAAAATATTGCAGCGTTAGATATCTGAAATTTTACTGCCTATGCTTTCCTCTAGGACTTTTTAAAGAATAAATGAACCTAAAGACATAAGCTAGTGTCAGAGAAGTTTCAAGGTCAAGAACGTTGACATGATAGTAACAAGGCTTGACCAGCCTTGGGCATAATAAAATCACAATAGATAAAGGTGGTTCTTGAAGTAGTAGCCCAGTTGTCAGCTAGGTTATGGGTCTCACATGAGAAGATAAATACAACCTGTGAAGGAGTATATCAGGTCCTCGAATAACATTGTTTCATTATAATGTCAATGAGATGCCTTAGGAACTTAACCTTTCTTTATATCTATTAGCTTATTGTAAAATTGGTTTTATTATATGTTGTTTTGCTTAGTCATAGAACCTATTGACAACGTTAAGTGAGGACATACTGTACATGCCCTAGTACATGCCATGCATTTTGCCTATATAAACAGTACCACTACCTAACCACAGAGGTAGACATTGAACTCAAGGGTAGCTAACTCATTGGATGACCAGTAGCCAATGTTATTGGCTCTGTCAGAAATTTGAACTAAGCACAGGAAGTGTGAGTGTAAGAGCTTAAGCAGATTTATAATTAGTTTTCTGGTTTGCACACAAAAGAACTTACCTAAGACAATGAGAAAAAAATATTTTTGCCCCCAACTTAAAAAACTCAACAAATCTCTCCATAAAAGGTAAGGAGGCAACTTAGAGTTGCCTTAGATTTAGGAGTTGGGCATGGTTAATAACTATTGTAATCAGGAAAAGCAAAATTTTTCCTTTCAGGAGAGCAAAGTAGGAACTTCCTAATTTGTAAAAGGCTGGTATACCTGGAGAGCTGGAACTATGGATTTAGCAAATCATTTTGCAAGTGGGAGGGCAACCAGTGATAATATAGGAAAAGTTCCTCCCACTTCCTACCCCTTGGGAAGAACACAGAATGTTCTTTATTGATGGAAAGTCCATCATCTTTTTTTTTTTAATAGCTGCAATTGGTTCCTTTATGGAAAAACAAAAAATATAATCAAAATTAAAATAAAACCAGTTTTTAAAAAACCACCCCTAGAGTTTCCGCCTCCTACCTCTGACTCTCCAGGGCATCTAAAGAGTAAAGGTAGTCTGCCCCTCCTCTGCTCCCATTCTATTCTTATGTTTATTTTCACATTGGAAGATTCATAGTCTTTCTAATCAGGAACAGGAGGGTCTGGGGGAAGAATTCCTGAACTACCCTGACAAACGAATCCCTGATTACCAGTTTATGAGATACCGTCTTAAGAACTGACCTTTCACAGGGGAGTTTTTAAAAATGTAACTCTGGAAAATAATAATAAAAATGAATGGAATAGTATTAATGGCAAAATCCTAGGCATACCCTCAGGTACTTGAGGAAATATGTGAAGAGAGAACTTGTAACCACCCTTTCTCATGTATACCATTACCAGGGTTAGGCGGGCACTGCTGTCAATGATAATTGTTATTTAACGCTTTATATACCCTTTCTGAGGCTCAGTACTCCTAACACTTTCACCTTCCACACATCCTACCCTGCTACTGTCTCAGCATTGGATGGTTTTCACTTAAATTCTTCCAAACTTTGCCACATATCATTTGAATGAAGCAGTCCAGAATTAGATAGAGCACTCTAGGGAAAGTCCAACCACTAATCTAGTGCAACTTGAGGTCCTGGACATCTTTTGGTTCATTAAAATGTTATACAATAAATTACTGACATAGTACTGCCTTGTTATGTCCTTTGACGACTTTAGCAAGGATTCTTAATGCAGACTCATACTGTAAGAATCCATGAATGGGTTTTAGGGGACCTTTGAACCTCCTGAAATTATATATCAACTATGTGCATGTGTCTAGCTGTGTTTTGGGATGAATTTCTAATGCTTTCATTAATTCTCCAATTGATGTATAACCAACAAAACTAAAAAAACACTTCTTCCATACACTTTCTACAACTCTCAAACTAAGGCAAAACAAGCAAGGCAATTTTTCTCTTCAATCGCATCACAACGTACATGCTCCTGTTGGCTGTAAGAAAATGAAACCAGGTGTTAGACTGGTGGAGTCAGACCAGACCTCAGTTCAGCAACTCAACACTTGAGCTCTGGCTAAGAAAGAAGTCAGAGCCAAGACTCAAACTATAAAAAAAGTTTGTTTAGAAAGTCACAGAGGTAGAAGTAGTGGTAGAAGAAATGGGCTCAGGAAACAAGTTACAGAGGCAAAAGAAGGGGTCCTTGGAGCTCAGGAGAGAGAAGGGTAAAGGTAACATTCCTGGGGACAAGAAGAAGGTGAGGGGAGAGGCACAGGTGTGCTCCTAAGAGGGAGAGCATGCTGGGTCCTCTGTTCTAAGGGCTTTTAATGGTGGGGATTTTAGGGGAGGTCCCAGGGGAGGATCTCAACAGACTATTCATCAGTTTTTCAGGTGTGTCCTTTAAGGGTCATGGTTTCCACTGATTGGTCAATATTGGGGCAGGGGGTCATTAGTCAATGCAGCTGGCCCCGATGTTAGCTATGGCATAGCTTGTCTGGATTACTACTTTCCCTTACCTGGAGCTGAAACACAACCAAGGCCTAGATGTATTTGATGTGGGTCAGAACCTTATTGTCCTGGGGGCCTAATGCTTAAGGGTTATTCTCCAGCCCCCTTGTTCATTTTCCCTTCTAAGGGGGGTCTAACCCACGTGACTAGCAACATGCCTGGGGAGGAAAGATCGAGGGAGAGTCTGAGCTGTAGGACCAGTGATATGCGAGGGGGGGAAAGGTTATCCTGGGGGTAAGATCCTTGTTTCCCCCATTGTGCCTATTGCTAGGCACCTGAGGCTTTCTGCTCTGGTGACCTTCTGTACCTGGTCCATCATCCTTGCTCTGCTCATGTCTGTCTAACTGCCTCCCACATTCCAGCTGAATTTGAGTCACAGATTTATGGAGCTTGATGGGACCACAAATCCCACCTACACAAGACCTCTGCAAGCTACCGCCTTTCCACGCCTGGGGCCAGTCCCTGCCCCGCACCCCCTACACACACAAACACACACACAAACAATGCCCCAGTCTAGGAATTAGGATAGGTCCTTACCTTAGGAATAAAAAAGGTAAGGTGTTTCAGACTAACTTTTATGGTATATCAAATCATCTAGTCTTTATATCTATCCATAATCTTTTGTTTTTATATATTTAACAGTTTTATTAAGATACAATTTTATATAACATAAAATCACCATTATCCCAAATTTTTTACCTCGGTAAAACTAGTTACTTATAACTGCCTCCCTGTTCCCCATTCCTTGTTCCCTGATTCAGATAAACAGGTTCTCTGCACTTTAGTTACTTTCTTGCAACCTGGCTGTGGCCCTCTAAGTTTAGATAGTCCCTCTAAGTTTCCCCAATCTCTCTACAGTGGACTGAAGTTCTATTCCTTTTCCTTTTCAAATGTTCTAAAGGAAAGTCACATTTATTAGGCCCCTACTATATTTTGAGCACTGCTTGGTACTTAACATATGTTCCCTTGTTCAATTCTCATAGCATTTTAAATACATAATATTACCCCATCTTGACATAGGGAAACTGAAGCTTAATAAAGTTTAATAATTCACCAAGTCCATCCAGCTAATAAGTAACAGAATTACAAATTTAACAGAGAGCTAACTAGGTGTAAAGTCTCATTTTGTCACTATTTTCCCTTCTTCATATCAAATATGTACTTGATGTTAACATTATTTGATCTTTTATTACATGTTCTACACACTTCAGTAAATATCGACTATGGTAGTTCCCCTTTATCTACAATTTTGCTTTCTAGGGTTTCAATTTTCCACGATTAACTACAGTTTAAAAATATTAAATGGAAAATTTCAGAAATAAACAATTCATAAGTTTTAAACTTCTTGCCATTGTGAGTAATGTGATGAAATCTCACTGTCTTGTCTGTCCCACCTGGGAATCGAATCATCGTTCTGTCCAGTGTATCCACACTGTATATGCTACCAGCCTGATAGTCACTGAGTAGCCATCTTGTTTTTCAGATGAACTGTCTCAGTATCACAGTGCTTGTGTTAATGTAACCCTGTTTTACTTAATAATGACCCCAAAGTGCAAGGGTAGTGATGCTGGAAATTTGAAGGGGCCAAAGAGAAGCTGATGTAAGTATGTATATATGTATGTACATATGTATGTACATATGTATGTACATATGTATGTATAGGAAAAAACATAGCATACATATCTAGAGTTTGGTACTATCTACAGTTTCAGACATCCACTGGGGGTGTCGTAACATATCCCCTGTGGTTAAGGGGGAACTACTATACATTCTTTTCGATCTGGAAAGCTCACATTCTTTTGTTTTTTTCTACTCTACAAACTCTTTCAATTCCCACCACTGTTTCCTTCGGTCAAAAAGTTCAGTAAACTCTTCCTCCTCTCTGTCCCTTAAATCCATTCCTAGCTCTCCAGCCTCACTGTCACACTCTTATTCAGATTCCAGTATCTCTCAATTACTGTTACCTTCCTAACTACGTTCTCTTGTCTACAGTCTTGCTTTCCTCTGTATTCATCCTCCACCCAGTACCACACATTTTGCATGATATCCACCATTTAAGCCATAATACCTTCCTACTGCATACAGAATAAAGTCCGAACTCTTTAACAGATAAAAAAGTCCTCTGTGATCTGGTTCCATCCTGTCTCTCCAGCCCCTTCTGCCAACACCTAGTTCATGTACCAACACCTTACCTAAACTTTATCCCTACCAACTACTAATTGCTTCTTGGCCAAGCTATCATCTTTCATTAACTTCAAGATTTTGTACAAATTATTCTCTCTGATTAGGATACCTTGCCTTTCTTATTCATTGTGAAAATCTAATTATCTTTTAAAATCTAGTTCAAAAGCTAATATTCACAGTGAAACCTTCAACTTCCCTGTGAAAATTAAATTATTTTCTTATTTGGGCTCATATTGTACATTTGTATGCCTCCATCATAGTACTTACTGCACTATAGCTACTAATGACATGTTTCTCTTCCCGTCTAAAGTGCAAAGTCATTATTGACAAAGAATGCCTTATTGACTTTCCATCTCTAGCATTTAGCATAGTGATCAGCATACATTAAATGCACAATAGATGCATATTGAAAGAAAGAATTATCTTTGTAGTAGGTAAAGTAATAGCCACCCCCACAAATTTCCATTTCCTAATTTCTAGAATCTGTGAATGTATTACTTTACATGAAAAAGGGAAATTATATTTGCAATGGAATTGAGCTGCCAAATAGCTGACCTTAAAATAAGAAGGTTATCCTAGATTATTCTAGTGGGCCCAATGTAATCACGAAGGTTCTTTCAAGGGGAAAAGTGAGGGCATAAGAAGAGGCGGACTCAGAAGAAGATGTGACTCTGGAAGAAAGAACCAGAGAGATCTCAGCATGAGAATTCAGCTTTATGTAGCTGGCCTTAAAGGGAGCCAGGAGCCAAGGAAACTGAGTGGCCTCTTGAAGATGTAAAAAATAAGATAAAAGATTCTCACCTAGAGCCTCCTAAAGGGAACACAGCCTTGCTGACATCTTGATTTGTACCCAGAGAGGCCTGTGTCAGAACTCTGATCTAAAGTTATGTAAGATAATAAATTGATGTTGTATTAAGCCACAGGTTTGTAGTAATTTGCTATTGCAGCCATAAAAAGATTATACAATGCCCAAAGTTTTGCTGTCCTAAGGGAGTACTGCCATTCACCTTTTGGTAGTTAACCTCACAGCAGGTCTAAGTTTTCATGTCCATCGGGATCACTTGAATATCCTTGAATGCAGAGTAATGGATTCCAATCCCAGATGGTCTGATTGAATTTGTCTGGTGGTTTGAGTCTCAGAAACCTGTGTCCTGACAGGCACATACAGGTGTTGATAATGCAGGAAGTAAGATAAATATATTTTTGAGAAATATGGTATTATTAATGTGCTTGGGTTCTGGAGTTAAAAGGACCTGGATCTAACCTATGCATTTACATGCACAGTCCTCACCCCTCTCATGTACCATTGCTGCTCCTGTGCTTATGACACTGCTCATCTTTACCACTATTGTCCTCTGTTGACTTAAACCACATCCCAAATCCACATGCTCAGTTAGATAGCTGCCTCTGTTCCTGGCTGTGGAAACTCTCAGTGAATGTTAACTTGCCTTTATCCTCTCCATTTATCCCTCCCATCTGTGCATATACAACTGACCAGCGGCCAGCTATTTTATCTCACTTTGCTCCCAATCTCCTAACTGTTACATCTTTTTCTAAACATGGTTGCTATGTATGTGGCTGCTATTCCTTATTCTGACCAACCATACATTCAGTCATGGTAACTATAGTATTGGTTTGACAAGCTTACAACCCTTGAATGAAATGTGTTTCTGTAACTATTTTTAGCCAAAATCTTTGACTAGATTTGCTATCAGCATACCCTGGTGCCCTTTAGAACAGGAGTTCTCAAGCAGTAGTGTGCAAAAGAATCACCCAAAGAGCTAATTAAAAATGAAGATTCATACCAACAATCTCAGATTCTTTTCTATTATTAGTTATAGGAATTTATTATTTTGAGGTATAACTTTTTAATTATATTTTTTCCATTACCATTTATCCCCCTTGTACCTTCTCCCACTTCCACCCATTCCCCTGACCTCCCGCAATCACCAGTGTTGTCGGTATCCAAGAGCCCTTTTTCTTTTTTGCTTGATCCCTCCACCACCAACTTCCGCCACCCAGAGCTGTCTGATTCAGTAAGTCTGAGGTAGTCCTCAAGAATCTATATTTTTAAATTAGTACCCTAAGTGATGTTGCTGAATGCAGTCAATAGACCAGACTTTGAGAAGCCCTGATCTAGGGGGAGTTAATTAACTTTCACAAAACTAACATTGTACCCCTTACCTTAATGATGGAAATATTGCAACCTTCTTGAGCACCCTAAAAACATTTGTTCAACACACTTCCCTTCCCTTAGTGCCAATTTAATTTTACTCATCATACAAGACACTCAGATTATTTCTTTGTGAATCCTGCCTGTCTCTAGACTTTAAATATCATCATAACATCTCCCTTGGTAAATGTCACAATGACACTATTTCTTGGCATACAAGGTTTAATGAAGGGTAAAATATCACTTTAGAAATACATGATGCTTCTAAAGCTACTAACCCAGGATGAAATTCCAGTAGAGATAGGTCCAAAAGATATTTTCTGATGTAAAACATAGGCAAACTACCTCTTGTCTGTGCTGCATCTATGGAGAAGAGTGGCATAATAGGATTACAATATAACTAGACCAATGTTGTGTGTTTATAAAACTCCATTTAGCAGATTTTAGCATGAGGAGTTTCTCCTAATTTAATAAGTCTAAGCATTTGTCATTTGCAATACTTTGTATTTTGACTGATCACCCACTCTCTCTCTTCCTTAGTTGTTACAGGTTCATTTAACAGAGCAAAATGGCATTAACCTGCGAAACAAATTACTCATTGAAGAGGTCAAAGTAACATGATTTTGTTCTGTTTCAAAAGAAGAGATGGAAATTAGAAATTGTGTAGCCCTCAATCCCACCTCCACAAAGCACAAATGTTCTTCTAAAAGTTGGTCTTTGATGCTCAACAAAATCCATTAAAACGCATCGGATTGTACTTACTCAGTCTAAATCCTTTCAGTATATAAATTACTCTTGGGGGAATCTCAGAGATGCAGTAACTCTTTGAGGTCTTGGTTGGTGAGTAAGTGCATTACAGCAGTCATTTACTAATCGACCCTGTGACCTAGATGAGTTAATGCACTCCCCAGGGAACAGGCTGGCTTAATAGTCTAGTTGTCTATTCCTAAAGGCCTTAAAAAATGGATGTCATTATGGTGACACTATCCTTTCAATACAGATTTTAAACCTGCCATAGTATATTACATTTAAAATATTCTAATTCTCAGAACGAAACTTATTAAGCCTAAGGTTCATGTGCTCATACCAGTTCACACTCTCACCTCCATCAATGAAAAAACCTCTCCAACAATGAAACAATACACAATTCAAGCCTTTTCAACAGCTAGTATTTTATCATAACAAAATACCCTAGGGAAATGGTTACCGTAGTTTAACCATTAAAATAATATGGAGTTGTAGGGCATGTTTTAGAGTGGTCCTGAGTCCTTCAGGACTTGGAAATCTGCTACAGGGTGAAGCTTTTCTAGGGTGATGTAGAGGAAATAGGGGTTGGAGACAAGTAGAGATGCTCTGGTCAGACTCTTCCCGAAGATTTTTTTATAAAAACATGGTCTCGTTCTTTCAGAAAATGGCAAATATGCTTGTTAACTGACTTTTACTTATAAATTGCAAAATATCTACATTAAAGTAAAAGTTGAAAAGGAAAGGAAAACTCAAGTACTTACTACTAACCCAATGTAATTTCTAGCTCTCGAAATGTTGGCTTATCCTTACCAGCCTATAGGCTGTCCCAAGCTGTTTTCAAATTCTCTGGTCCTATGTTACCATTTTTCTCTCGGCTACTATTTTCAGTACAGGTATTAATTTACATTCATTTATTTATTTATATTACAACATTGTTCCTAAAAGGAGTTAAATCTTTTTTAGTTACCTTGAACACAAAGGGCATGGAGACAATAGAATTTTCTTAACCCACATAGCTTTTCTCCTCTCTAGGACTCCAAATTTCTAAGACATGCCTGTTGCTTCTTTGTCAAGCAGACCTGAACCACCTTTTGAAGAGCATACAAGCCTTTCCTTTTTTACTTTTGTCTTTCTCTCCCTCAATTTTTATCATATTTCTAATTCACTCATTCAAGTCTATTCCCTTTAGTCATAATCTGGTTATTTAAAATGTACTATGCACAAAGGATTGCAAGGTGCTATCCACAAAGAATTTCAAACAATGTGCCTAAAAATACTTGAAGACTGTTCATTACCATGATTTTCACTTAATTATGTGTTTTTACTTTTATGTACAGGCACTTTTCGAACATTGAATCTGTGTTTGTATATATTTCCTCTATGGCTGAAGCTGCTCACACAAAATAGACTGGCAAGAGTAAAATGAAATTTATTACAATCACATGGATGGTCAAATATACCCCATCAACTACAGCATGATTGGATTGTTTGCACCATTTACCAATGATGTTAACATTAAGGGAGTCCAGGAGATTACTAACAGAATATATTTGCACCCTATTTTACAATTCATAAGACCTTTCACAAACTTGGCCCACGTTTAAACAATAAAGGATTAAAGCTCAAAGAAGTAAATTGGTTTGCCAAAGATCAAAAGGCTAATAACTATCAGAATATGTAATTTTCACCGGGCACTCGATATTCTGTCAATACACAGATTACACAAGTCTGTGAACTAGAGTCCATGAGAACAGTAAACCACAGGTGCAACATCGTGCCATTGTCAATTTTCAATAAATATTAATCGAATGGGTCCAAACTCATTTTGAGGATACTCGGTGCAATAAAAAAGAGTCTGTGAAGCATTTAATTCTCTGTCAGGACTAGCTCCATTCTTGAGACAATTCTTTCTGCATCAAGTTGCCATGGATCACGTGATAAAAAATAGGCCCTCTCATGCTAGTCTAGTCAAAAGTGAGCGGTTCCAAGGTAATAGGCAACTATATATGGCTTGGACACAGGGAAGGCCAACTACCTGTAGTTTATTTGAAAATCTACCCCATAGGAATGATCCAAATTGGATGATGATTAACTGATTATATTATAAATTTGGTAGATATGGGGTTATATATACAGGTCTCAGAGTGTTGTATCCTAAAGGATCAGACTTCAAATAGTCCTAATGCACAGCTAGCTATGTAAACACTGACATTGCAGTTAGTATATCTTCGGACAAAGAGCACCTGTCTACACCCTCACACTTGCATATCCTTTCCATAGACCCTTAATAATGAAGGTAAAATGAGCATATCTCTCATGTTCACGCTTAATGGGCCAGAATAAAATACCTTGGCTTATATTTCTCCTTTTATTACATTTTAAAAGTTATTGGGATCACATGGCTGTAATACCAGAGTGAAGACTCTACCTATAGCCATTAATTGGTACTGTCAGGGAGGAAAAACTTTACTTCTACTCCCTTATGTTCCGTAATTGGAGGCCTGCAAATTAATCTGACAAAAGATGGATTAGGAAGAGAAAAAAAACAGATTTAATTATGTTTGTATGCATGTCGTGCTCACAAAGAAATGTAATTCAAGAAAGCAGTTAGAATCTGGAGCTTATATACCTTCTTTAGTAGGGGAAGAGGAGGGGCAGAGGGGCACTTCTGTGAGAACGAATGGGTTTTAGGAAAAATAAATGGGCCTTTATAAGAATAGAGGGTTGATATGATAATTTTATGACAATGTCTATTTAGGTGACTTTTTTTATCCAGGTGCTGACTTCTGATCTTCACTAATAAGAGTCAATCTTCCATGGCTCTGAAACTCTCAGGGAGGCGATTTATGAGAGTTAAATTCTTTTGGGAGGCTTTGCCCTTAGGAAGATAAAGGGAGTTCAGAAAAAGCCTCTTCCTGCAGCTGTGGATTCTCAAATGTGTTCAGCTCAAAATAATGCTTTTGCCACTGTTGCATATTCTAGACCCCTACAGCACACAAGTTTTTGCCTAATAGCACCACAGACCCCCCTATTAACAAAGGACACACTGTTTTAATTTTTCTTCTCTGATGGACCCTTTTGGAAATCAGTTATATACTAGGATCCATAAATATTAATTGGTAGCTGGTTCAGTATATCTGAAGAGAAAATAACATCTTGACTGTCTTAGACAAATGATGGTCTCTTTCCCTTATCTTTAAAAGTATCCTGATATTACTGAGTTCCTCTAAACACCTGAAATGGTAGCATAACAATTTTCAATGAAATGTAACTGGGTGATTGTAATGTGTATGTGTGCTTTCTGAAAGGAGAGCAAAAGATCATGGTTAGGCTATTTGTTTTACCAATTGCCTATAAGATTTAAATGGAAAAATCAAATGCACATTGATTGGAGTGACAAGGAAAAGATGTCTGTGGAGAAAATATTAGGATTCCTAGGAGTTCTTTCTAATGCTATATATATTCTATGAGAACATGTTTCTGAATTTGCAATGTAAGTAAATAGCAATATATAGCTTAGTATTTAAAATCTGCTTGAAAAAGAACTTTTTCAAGTGGGCCTGTGGTGACAGGAAAAATTAATTAGTCAATACATTTGTGGTATGCAGAATCATGACCACCCCCAAGATGTCCATGTCCTACAACCATAACTTATGAAAATGTTACCTTCTATAGCAAAAGGGACATTGAGGGTATGATCCAGATAATGATCTTGAGATGTGGAGATAAGCCTGGATAGTGTGGGTATGTCCAATATAACCAAAATAATCCTTATAAGAGAGAGGGGAGAGGCAGGAGAGTCAGAGAAGGAGATATGACAACAGAAGCAGAGGTTAGAGTGATGCGATTGCTAGAAGGGAATAAGCCAGGGAATGCTGGAGGCCTCTACAAGCTGGAAGAGCAAGGCACAGATTTTCCCCTAGATCCTTCAGAAGGAACACTGTCCTGCTGACACTTTGATTTAAGCCCAGTGAGACATGTTGAGACAGGTCCAGAAATGTAGAAGAATAAATTTGTGTTGTTTTAAGCCATCAAGTGTGTAGCAGTTTGTTATAGCAGCCGTATGACACCGATAATATTCATCATTCTGATTTTACTCTCATTTCATTAAGTCAGGGTCTGCTTATGCTTTGACTGAGTTTGGTCCCTGACAATAAATGTAAGGATGTGACATGCCATTCAAATATTATTGCAATGAAAAGTACTACTTTTATTCATTAATGTCCTCCATAAGACTTTAGTCAAACTATAATTAATTAGGGGAAAAAAACCCAGCTTCCTCATTTGATGTGTAACAAAAACATAGTTCAGTCATTTAATTGTCATTCTTCCTGACTGCACCCAAAAGTAGGAATTTGTTAAAACCTGCTTATCAACTTTCTAATAACTCACATCCTAATCACTGAAAAGGAAACCAAACTCCACAAGAGAACAGAGTTCTGCCCTCAGATAACAACATGTGGCAGTGCTAGGTAGATGAGGATGTAGCTTATGACTTTACAGAACAAGATCTGCTTCTGTGTCTGAGCTGGTGAGGACCACCTAGGCCAGCTTTAGAAGAAAGGGCCTTAGTTACCTGGTCCCTGATTAGAAAGATCAGCTTCCACTGAAACCTGCCTCCCCATAATCCTGCCCTGCTTCTTGACCCTGATCATGGCCGAGTTTCTGATCTAAGGGTCTACAATCATAAAATGCCCCTACATGACTTCTTTTGTCTATATCCAGTAGGTACCCACACCCAGCTTAAACACTACCTATCCCCACTATATAATGATTCAGAATGTGTCCCTTTACGATCCTGCCTAAAATCTAAGTCATTTGTTCCCAATTTTCATTCTTTGTTGATGAAGCACTGCTATTTTTCCCTAGGTTGGATAATCAGAAATAGTTTAAGCATTAAATGTTATATTGCAGTTTATGCAGCCATATTAAGATGGCTTGTGAGTACTGTCAGAGTTCACAGCAGCTGCACCTAGCAAATGGAAAAGACGGAACTCAAATCAGGTCTGCCTGATTCCAAAGCTCATCCCTTAAATACTATAGCATATTGTCTTTCACTCACAAAATCCCAAGTCATTTCTAAATCTACCATGCATAGAGAATCACTCAATTCTGCCACATACCATCTGCTAATAAACTGTAGAACTCCAGCTATACTGTTATACCCCAACCTTGCCCCTCGACCAACATCCTAATTTATCTTTGTTGATACAATAAGCTTTTATGTGCTAAATATTAATGCTAATGGGTTGCATTTCATCAAAGAGTTTACATTCATGAACCAAAACAGTGATGAGTTTACACTCATAAACCAAAACAGAGTGGATTTCAGGACCTACAACAAGTGTATATTTTAGTGATGCTTATCCATATCCCTAAAAAATCTGAGAACTGAAGCTACATGCTTATAGGACTGGTTACGTTAGCACAACACTAGAGTTAATATCCTAGAAATGAAAGAAAGCTTTTGGGGTACTATTGGTTCCTAAAAACTAAAAATCAATGGCTGTTTCACAAAAGCTCTTTGCTCAGAAGGAGGCTCAGTGCTAAAGTCAACACATGTATGCTGCTAAAGGAGGATTAATTGTTCTCCCTGTTGTGGCATAACACTTCAGTGACCAATACAAATTTGGAGAATCGCTGGGTCCTGAAGGTTGATGGGTCTCAGATAAATGTTGTGACTGTAGAATTTGATTTTTCTATAATGATATTTTCTTTTAGAATGGAGGTTGAAAACAAGCATTAGCCATATCACATTCTTAAGGAAGGCAAATTTGCAATAAAATGAGATAGGTAGCATGGGGGGTGGCATTCACTTGCTGTACTATCTTTTCTTCTTGTTACCATATTTTTCTCCTTGCACAGCTGTTTTGAAATGTGCTACATGAAATCAATTGAGTACAGTGGTTGAGAACTGGATAATAATATTGAATGTAAATTGCAATTGAAAAATTTTTTAATTTCAAAAAGACCTGGTTATGAACTCACTCTTTGGACTCAAACTAACCTAGATTCAATCCAATTCTGCCTTCAAAAACCATGAGTTTGAAAAATTTAATTTCTTTGAACTTCAGAGTGTTGCTGTGAAAATTAAATAATAGAACAGAGCACCTAAAATATCACGGTTTTAAAGAAATGTTTGTTGTTGCTGTCAATCAAAAAAAAATCTTCCAAAACTAGAGGGTTGTCCAGCAAATATGCAAACCAATCTAAACTGAAGAGCTTCTCTTCCACTACAAACATAGAGACATAATTGATAAAATATATCAAAACTTTATTTAGTGTGGTGATGTCTTTTACTTAAGTTTATGACACAGTAACCAGTACTGGACTTGTCTTCCTGCTGTTAAACTAGAAAACTGGACAAAAAATGTGAAGCCCCTGTTTTCATACATGGGACAAAAGACAGTGCAAAACAGAAATCCTTGAGAAGAAAGAAACAAGTAAATGGTTCCAAGAAATATGCATATAGGTCCCATTATGTCTTTGGCTGAATAGGTCCATGTATAGGGTGACATTCTGTGAGGCCAGGCAAAAAACAACTATAGGGGAGTTGTAAGCTGAACAATTCCCAGAGCTCACACATTACTGAAAATATTCTATTAGTTCTCATCAGCTAGGTAAGGGTCAGCAGGCACTTTCATTAAAGCTCCACATAGTAAATATTTTAGGCTTTGAGGGTCCCATATGGTGTCTGTCACTTAATCTTTGTGTGTGTGTGTGTGTGTGTGTGTGTGTGTGTGTGTGTGTGTGTGTTTATAAACTACCCTTTAAAAATGTAAAAATAGCCCTGGCTGGTGTGGCTCAGTTGGTTGGAGCATCATTCCATAACCAAAAGTTTTAAGGTTCGATCCCCTGTTGGGGTGCATACCTAGATTGCAGGGTCGATCCCTGGTCTGAGTGTGTATGATCTCTGGTCAAGGCACATATGGGGGGCAACTAGTTGATGCTTTTCTCTTATGTTGATGTTTCTCTCTCCCTTCCTTTCTCCCTTCCTCTCTCCCTTTTTCACTCTCTAAAAGCAATGAAAAAATGTCCTCAGGTGAGGACCAAAAATGTAAAAATAATTCTTAGCTACCAAGCTATTCAAAAAGAGTTCACAAGCTGGATTTGACCCAGGGGTTATAGTTTTCTAAACTGTGAGCAGGACTGTAGAGCCCTCTGAGCACCAGGTATATTCATTAGGGACTGAAATGGTCACACCTTAGTAGTAGCCCTAAACTAGACCTAGAATAAAGGATATTCTTTTGACTCACACTAACAAAGCTTAAACACAAACCTCAAATGATTCAAGAATAGAATAATTATAAGAATAAAAAGGGAATGTTATTATAATCCTATAGATATTAATAAGGTAAATAGACAATATGAACAATTTTTTAAGCAATAAATTTAACAATCAGATGAAATGGACAAATTTCATGAATGACACCATTTGTGAAAACTGACACAAGAATAAACAGAAAAATGAGTGGCCTCAAAACCACTAAAGTAATTGAATTCATAATTGAAAACCTTTATGCAAAGCAATCTTCAAGCCCAAATGGCTTCTCTCATAAGTTCTTTGAAACATTTAGAAATAAGTAATACCAAATTTATAGGAGTACTTTTAGAGAAAAGAAGGAACACTCTCCAACTCATTCTATGAGGCTCAAGCTACCCTTGTACTAAAACTAGATTTGCTTCTTACAAAAAATAAAATCAACTCACTAATACCATCATGAACATAGAAAAAGTCCTTAAAATGTACAGTCATGCACCACTTAACAATGGGATATGTTCTGAGAAATACATTGTTGGACAATTTTGCTCTGTGAACATCATACACTGTACCGACACAGACCTTGGTAGTATAGCATTCTAAACACCTAAGCTGTACATATAGCCTATTGCTGTTAGGTTATGAGCCCAAATAGCATATTATGGTATAAAATGATGGGAGATTAAATCAAGCACAGGAGAAAATGATGTGATCTAGAGATGTGTAAACATGACATGCATAAGGTTGCTGCAAGTACATGTCACACTGTCTTATAGCAAACTTTTTTATAAGCAGAAAAGAGCACACTAAAAAATAATGATAAAAACTACTGAATAGTATAGTAAATACATAAACAGTAACAGTCATTTATTATCATTATTAAGTATTATATACTGTACATAACTGTATATGCTATTCTTTTATACAACTGGCAGCACAATAAGTTTGCTTATACCAACATCACCAGAAACACGTGAGTAATGCATTGTACTACAACCTTATGATGACTACAATGGCATTAAGCCACAGGAATTTTTTAAGTCCATTAAAATATTATGGGACTACTGCTGTATATGTGGTCAGTTGTTGACCGAAATATTGTTAGAAAGAGCATGACTTTAATAAGAAATTGATTCCAGCTATACATAAAAAGGATAACATATCACAATCAAGTGAGGTTTATTCCAACATTACAAGGCTGGTTCACTGTTTGTATATCAATCAATGTGAATCACAATATGAAGAAAGTAAAAAGAAAAATCATATGACCATCTCAGTAGATGCAGAAAAAGCATTTGTCAGAAATTCAACAACCATTCATGATTTTCTAAAAAATTCTCATTAAAAATGGTATCTATAGCCCTGGTCAGGTAGCTCATGGTTAGAGTGTTGTCCCAATATGCCAAGACTGCAAATTCGAACCCCAGTCGGGGCACATATAAGAAGCGACCAATGAATGCATCAATAAGTGGAACAACAAATCAGGGATTCTCTCTCTCTCTCTCTCTTATTGCTTAAATAAGATTAAAAAGAGGTTAAGAAAGAAGCACCCTCAAAAATAATTTGAAAATGACACACCTACAAAAAACCTATAGCTAACGTTGTACTTACTAGTGAAATACTAAATACTTTTTCCCAAAATCAGATTGTAAGGCTGTCCACTCTTACTGCTTCTATTCAACTTTGTACCTGATGTGTCCTAGAGAATGCAGTGAGACAAGAAAAGGGAATAAAATACATATATTTTGGAAAGTCTCGGTTACTTTTCTAACAGCATTGCTGATATTTCTCTGCTTTGTATGATTAATTTTTGTGCATTTGAGCTTAAGGTCTGTGAACGTAAAAGTACTATTTCTAATACTTCTTTTGGTCAACATTTTCCCACAACCACTTTCCCCAGCCCCATACACCTCCTCCCTCCCACCCTCAATCCTTCCCTCCTTGTTTTGGCGATGAGTCCTTTATGCATATTTCTTGATGACCCTACCCCTTCTTTTCCCCCATTATCCACCACCCCCACCCCTCTGGTTACTGTCAGTTTGTTTTTTATTTCAATGCTTCTGGTTATATTTTTCTTGCTTCTTTGTTTTGCTGATTAGGTTCCACTTATAGGTGAGTTCACATGGTATCTCTTTTTCACCGCCTGGCTTATTTCACTTAGCATAATGCTCTCCAGTTCATCCATGCTGTTGCAAAGGGTAGTAGCTCTTTTTCTCTGCTGCATAGTAGTCCATTGTGTAAATGTACCATAGTTTTTTAATCCACTTATTTACAGTTGGGCACTTAGGTGACTTCCAATTCTTGGCTATTGTAAATTGTGCTACTATGAACATTGGGGTGCATAAGTTCTTTTGAATTGGTGTTTCAGGGTTCTTAGTGTATAATTCCAGCAGTAGAATTGATGGGTCAAAAGGCAATTCCATTTTTAGTTTTTTGAGGAAATTCCAAACTGCTTTCCACAGTCAGTGGCTGCACCAGTCTGCATTCCCGTCACCGGTGTGCTAGGGTTCCCTTGTCTCCACACCTTGACCAGGGTTTGTTTGTTGACTTGTTTATGATGGCCATTCTGACTGGTATGAAGTGACATCTCATTGTGGTTTTAACTGGCATCTCTCTGATGGCTAGTGATGCTGAGCACCCTTTCATATGTCTATGGGTCATGTGTATGTCCTCCTTGGAGAAGTGTCTGTTCAGGTCCTTTGCCCATTTTTTAATTGGATTGTTTGTCTTCCTGGCATGGAGTCATGTGAGTTCTTTATATATTTTGGAGATCAAACCCTTGTCCGAGGTGTCATTGGCAAATATATTTGCCCATATGGTTGGTGCCCTTTTCATTTTGTTGATGTTTTTGTTAGCTGTGCAGAAGCTTCTCATTTTGATGAAGTCCCATTTGTTTAATCTTCCCTTTATGTCCCTTGCTCTAGGGGGTATTTTGGTGAAAATATTACTGCATGGAATATCCGAGATTTTCCTGCCTATGTTCTCCTCTAGAACTTTTATGGTGTTATGATTTATATTTATGTCTTTTATCCATCTTGAGTTGATTTTTGTGTGTGGTATAAGTTGTTGGTCGAGTTTCATTTTTTTGCATGTAGTTGTCCAGATCTCCCAACACCATTTGTTGAAGAGGCTATTTTTACTCCATTTTATGCTTCTTCTCCCTTTGTTGAATATTAATTGACCATAGAGACATGGGTTTATTTCAAGGCTCTCTATTCTGTTCCATTGATCTATGTGTCTGTTCTTATGCCAGTACCAGACTGCTTTGAGTACAGTGGCCTTGTAATATAGTTTGATATCAGATATTGTGATCGCTCCTACTTTGTGCTTCTTTCTCAAAATTGCTGCAGCTATTTGGGGTAATTTATGGTTCCATATAGATTTTTAAATGTTTGTTCTATACCTGTAAAATATGTCATTGGTATTTTAATAGAGATTGTATTGAATCTATAAATTGCTTTGGGTAGTATGGACATTTTGATGATATTAACTCTTCCAATCCAGAACATGGTATGTGCTTCCATTTATTTGTGTCTTACTTAATTTCTTTCTTCAGTGTTGTGTAGTTTCTTGAGTACAGGTCTTTTACTGCCTTGGTTAAGTTTATTCCTAGGTACTTTATTTTTCTTGTTGCAAAATAAAATGGGATTTTTTTCCTGATTTCTGATTCTGATATTTCATTGTTGGTGTACAATAATGCCTTAGATTTCTGAATATTGACTTTGTATCCTGCTGTCCCGCCAAATTCACTTATTAAGTTGAGTTTTTTGGGTTGTTTTTTTTTTTTTTTTGGTGTAGTCTACAGGGTTTTCTATGTACACTATCCTATAATCTGCAAACAATGACAGTTTTACTTCCTTCTTTCCAATTTGGATGTCTTTTATTTCTTTTTCTTGTCTGATGTCTGTGGCTAGGACTTGCAATACTATGTTCAATAGAAGTAGTGAAAGCAGACATCCTTGTTTTGTTTCCAATCTTAGAGGGAAAGCTTTCAGTTTGTGCCCATTCAGTATAATGTTGGATGTAGGTTTCCTGTATATAGCCTTATTATGTTGAGGTATGACCTCTTTATTCCCACTTTGCTGAGTATTTTTATCATAAATGGCTGCTGTACCTCATCAAAATCTTTTTCCATATCTATTGATATAATCATGTGATTTTTGTCCTTTCTTTTGTTCATGTGATATATTACATTTATTGAGTTGCAAATGTTATACTTTCCTTGCATCCCTGGAATGAATCCCACTTGATCATGGTGTATGACCTTTTAATGAATTGCTGGATGCGGTTTGCCAATATTTTGTTGAGGATTTTAGCATCTATGTTCATCAGCGATATTGGCCTGTAGTTTTCTTTCTTTGCTGTGTCTTGATCTGGTTTTTAGATTAGGATGATGCTGACCTCATTAAAGAATTTGGGAGTCTTCCCTCTTTTTGGATTTTTTGGAATAATCTGAGAAGGACAGGGGTTAGCTCTTCCTTAAATGTTTGGAAAACTCTCCTGTGAAACCACCTGGTCCAGGGCTTTTGTGTGCCTGGAGTTTTTTAATTACTGCTTCAATTTCACCAGCTGTTATCGGTCTGTTCAGTCTTTCCGCTTCTTCTTCATTCAGTTTTTGAAGATTATATTTTTCTAGAAATATGTCCATTTCACTCAGGTTTTCAAATTTCTGGTCATATTATTGTTCCTAGTAATTTCTTACAGTTCTTTGCATTTCTGTGGTATCAGTTGTAATTATTCCTCTTTCATTTCTGATTTTATTTATTTGTGTCCTCTCCCTTTTTTTCTTGATGAGTCTGCTTAAAGCCTTGTCGATTTTGTTTATCTTTTCAAAGAACGAGCTCCTGGATTTATTGATCCTTTGAATTGATTTTTAGTCTCTGTCATTCCATTCTGCTCTGATCTTGGTTATCCCCTTCCTTCTACTTGCTCTGGGCTTTGCTTGTTGTTGTTTCTCCAATTCTTGTAGATGTAGGGTTTGGTTATTTATTTGAAATGTTTGTATCTTTTTTAGGTAGGCCTGTATTGCTATGAAATTTCCTCTCAGGACTGCCTTCACTGTGTCCCATAGGTTTTAGACTGTTCTTTCTTCATTTTCATTTGTCGCCAGAAAATTTTTGATATCCTGTTTGATCTCATTATTGACCCATTCGTTGTCTAATAGCAGTCTCCATGAGTTTGAATGTTTCTGAGTTGCTTTTTTTGGTATATTTAATTGATTATGCTTTTACAGTTGTCCCATGTTTTTCTCCCCTTTATCCTCTGCACCCTGCATCCCATCCCATCATCCCCACACCTCTTAGCTCTGTTTATGTGTTGTACATATCAAATCTTTGGCTTTTTAGTTTCTTATACTATTTTTAACCTCCCCCTGTATATATTTTTGTCAACATTTTCCCATCACTACTTTCCCCAGCCCCATCCACCCACACCTCCCACACTTAATCCTTCCCCCATTTGGTTTTGTCGATGGGTCCTTTATGCATGTTCATTGATGACCCTTCCCCTCCTTTTCCCCTGTTATACCCCACCCTCCTCTCTTCTGTCTTTTTCCTTGAGGTTGGTTTCTAGTTTTAAGCCCTTGTTGTCTGAGAAAATGCTCAATATAATTTCAATTTTTAAAATTTGTTGAGGCTTGTTTTGTGTCCTGTGGTCTATCTTTGAAAATGTTCCATGTGCAATAGAAATTCTCCTACCTTTCCATCCTTCTTCCCATGAAAACAGCAAATAGAGAACCATCTAGTCAAGCAACCAAAGTCAATTGAAAAGCAAGGTTTCTGCTTTTCCTTTTCAAACTACTGGGATCTGGGGGTATTGTAGTTACACGTCATGCCATTTCCGAGACAAAACATATATTTTTAATTGGAATTAAGGACAACATTACTGTATGTGTATAACATAGATATAGGGTCTCTATTATTTTAAGGACTGTTATAGAACAGTGGTGGGAAGCAATATGATAAAAGGCAAGAATATAAGCTTTGCAGCAGACTAATGAACTCATCATAGCCCCAGTACTTATTAGATGTTAGTCACTGGACAAATTACTTTAACTTTATGAGCCCCAGTTTCCTTCTCTATTAAGTGGGGCTAGTACTACTTTACTTGCCAGGTTTTTGTAAAAATTAGAGACAATAACCTGATACTTGGTACTACACTACCTATTATAATACCTAGCACATAGAAGACATTTAGTAAAAGGAATTATTAATGAAAAATCTTACTGCCAAAGTACCACCATTAAAAATTCACTTCTTTGGGTTAATGAGCTCCTCACTTAAAGTGAATCATTCCTAGCCAATGTTGTAAAACCCACAATTTGCCTTGAGCACCTACATTTAGACTCCTCTTTTCATGCCCTTTTATCCTTATATTGGTATTTGGTTAGAGAGAGAGAGAGATGAGAGAATTCTTGGGAGGAAATGGAACAAAGAAAAATTCCCATATCTAGTTTAGATTTGTGATTTTGGAAGTTGGATGATAGATGTGACATATTTAAGAACTTATTTTTTTACAAAATGAAGACAGACCAGGCATACAATATAAATTTTCCTGATGTTATGATAGAATTAGTGCCTTATCATTTAAGTACTACTCTTCAAATATGACTAAAAATATATATGTATGTGTTTTCCCCCAACTTCATGTATTTCTGATTACCTTAATCATTCATTACTTTCTCAAACATTACAACATAAAAATGAGGAATGGATTTTAGTTAAGAAAATTTGCAAGAGAGGACATAATAATGTGGAACAGCTGCAGCCATGAATTTTATGAATGCTTTGTTGAAAATAACATTAAATGGCAAAATCAATTCTGAGATTAACTGCAGTGTTTTATACTATGTGAAAAATTCATCATTCTTACTTATTGATAATGAAAAGAATATGAAATAACTTACCTTGATTTTTATTGGGTAGAAACAATCATCACCATCTTCATCATCATCATCCTTTTATTGAGGACTTAGTATATAGAATATAATGTGTAAGAAGTTGTGGGTATAAAAAAATAATATACCTGCATTCAAAGAACTTCAAATCAAATTAGAAAACTGGCTGTACTGACAAACTTGAAAGCATTGTATCAGAATCAGAGTTGATTAATAAGCATCTCTGGTTATAAGGCACTATCCAATTCCTGGACTATGGATCCCTGTTCTGTATAAAGTAGACATTCCAACCCTCAACCTATCTACTTAGTTTCTGACCTTAGTGAATACAAGCACAAGGCTTTTCAGATAAAATTTTGCAAAATTATGGTCCACAACCCAAATGAGGCCTAGAGACACAGTTGTTACACTGTACATATTTTAAATTTACTCTTCAAATTGGTTGTTTCCATTTTAAAATTGTTTTCTTACACTCTATAATTTAGATTTCCAGCTTTTCTTGCAATCAAAAAAATCTGGACTCTGGTAACACTAGATCTATTTTTCATATTATAACAATTAGCTTTTGCTAAATAGTAGAGGTCATCTTTAGAAAGGACATAGGAACGTCATTTCTTTCAAAGGTCTCACCACTCCCTTTTATTCCTTACAACTGTCTTATTTACATCCCTTTACATCTCAGTCTCTATAGTCACTTCATTTTGTGACTCATGGCTTAGCCATACTCTCAGACTAAGCATGAATCTCATTCTGGTCTAATTCTGACCCAAATTTCTATGTCATTTATACTACCACATTCCTTGTCTAAGAAACCTTTCCAGCACTGGCTACTCATGGCTTTGGGCTTCCTGCTCCTACCCCTATTCCAATAATATTTCTTATTGAAAACTATACCCCAAAACTAACTTCAACCCTATTAAAAATCACTTAATGACTGTGTCTTTACCAATTGCCACTGGATTTAGTGCAACCAATAGTGATGAGAAGATATAGCTGGCTGGTAAGTTAAATGTAAAAACTAATTGTATGCTTATATAATCTGATACAGCAATTTCATGAGCCCCTGAACCAAGAAAACATTTCAGAAAAAAACATGGTTTCCTTCAAAATATGTAATAATAGTCAGTGATGAAACTCCCGTTAAAATCATGGACTTGGACAAGGACCACTAAAAAAAAAAATAAAACTTTTAGGTGATAGGCTGATGAGGAACTCCATGTTCACACAGTGCCAAAGTACATCCCCATGGATGGCTTGCTTACTGAAATGGGGGAAAAGGTTAACTTTTCAATAGAGCAAACTGGCAGTCATCATCTTTATCCAGTCATCACATTAAGTATTGATCCTTTCACTAATGCAGAGTCAACCACACATTCTCTGTCTCTCAGTGTGATATAATATGCAACGCACAACTTCATCTATGAGGCAGTCCTATGAAAAACTTTTAACCTGAATCGAATAAATCTTTGTTCTAAATTTGAGTTTTCAGAATTATAAGGAATAGAGGAATAAGTTCGGTGATATCACAAGGAAAAACAGGTAAACCCAAAAGGTGATTTATTCTATAGGGTAATATTCCCAATCTCTTCAATTATCAAAATCATAGGAAGAGAAGAGACACGGCAAGAGAAAGAAGATTCATATAGATATATGAATATTTTAGCCTGCCCAGAAAGTATCCATCCATGTACTATGAAAAATAGAGACATTTATTGAAGAAGGTACAAGACACAAGAAACATTGTACATAGGACAATGACACCTCAGTCCCCTTCAAAGTAGGTACCTTGTGACCTTACACAATTCTCCCAATCACCACCAGCTGTCCCGTCAAATCTCCCCGAATCTCATCAATAGTCTGAAACCTGTTCCCTTTCAAAGATGATTTTAGTTTTAGGGAAAGCCAGAAGTCACAGGGAACCAAACTGGGCTGAAGGGGGGCCAAGTCACCTGGGTGATTTGATGTTTTATCCAAAAACTCTGCACAATGTGATGCATAAATGGGCATGCTGCCATGACGAAGCTGCCAATCACCAGTTGCCCATAGCTGCGGCCTTCTGAATCACCCAAATAGTTTCCAATGAGGAATGTTCAAGCTTCATGTGAACTTTGATGCAGATTCATTACTCTACTGGCTCAGTCATTTTGAATGTGTCGACCACACAGTACACATGCTCACTCAATGGTATCTACCACCCCCACTGGCTAGTACAGTGAAGTTGTCGTTGTTCACACATGCACATTCCAGTCCACTCTCCTTGGCTGCCAGGTTACATCAATGTCACGCAAACCATTCTCATTATATTAACAATGGCTTGACTTTTCCGGACAGGCAGAAATTTATTTGATTTTAATTAAAAGCATGGACTGGGAATTCATCAATAAACTTTTCAGTACAAGCAAGCAATGGTTTGATCATTCACAGAAAGAGAAGTGGTTGACATAATATCTGAAGACAAGGAAAAGCTATGAGTACAGATTTAGGTAACCACCAAGTCAGAATGGTTCACCCTTATAACAACCACCTTGAAACCACTTAGATATTAAGCCAAGTCCACCAGAATTTTGGGTTTCTCTTACATATCCTTTCCTCCACTAATTCCTGTTCATGAGGTATCAGCTTAGACATTCCTCCCCCTGGGTTTTGCTTTAGCTCACTCTTATGTGTCCACAGTACTCTACTCTATCATAGGATTTTATTTACTAAATTACTTATCTGCCTTTCCCTGTGGGTAGAGAGCTCTGACAGGAAAAGGCTAACATTTCCAAAGTGTCTAGTCCTGTATCTGGCACAACGTAGACATTTTATAAATATGCCATATCTTGTTACTTAAAATTGAATTATTTCTAGATCTTCTTAATTCTTAACCCCTCCTAATAACTGGAGCCCAGTTATCTGACAAGATTTCATTGTCTAACTGCCTGCAAGTCTGTCTTAATATCACCTCCCAGTGGATTTTTATCATGCTGTTCTGTTCATCTGTCAATGTATCCCTGTTACTTAACTTTCTAAAATGTCCAACTCAGTGTCACTATTCTTCCTTGTATCAAAATGCTGAGATATTCTAGGGGAATGTTTAAATACCTCAGATATGAGTTGGTTGAATGGCACTTTAGTGACACCTTAGCCACTCAATGTCCATTATCTGAAAGATAGTTAAGCTTGATGTAAGGGTGATCCAATTGAGTTGTTTGCACTTAATGTCATCAAGATGATCATTTATCCTCCTTGTCACTCTCCCCAAATTGTTAGCACTTTCCTCCTCTAAAATCCCAAAAAGGCTATCAAATACAAGTCCAGTTTAAATTTTGAGTGTCTTGAACACTTCTGGTCTTATACATATCTGTTTGACACAGTGGGCTGGTCTACAAGTATATATTTAGTCCCTGTATTAGAAGGCAGAAATTAGCAACTCTACATGAATCCACAGAATAAATTTAGTAGTAAGACTGCTTTTGTAGGGTTGAATAGAGAAGCATTGCTAAAATTAGAGACTAGTTATTTTCAAATCTACCACTCATCAGGAAGCATTACAGCATAAGGATGTTTATTAGCTAGCTATTACTTACATGTTTTGAAAGCACCATCAGTATGTTTTATGCATAGAATAAATGAGGTCTCATAAAGATCCACACATTTCATGAAACCTCTAGGAAGCAATCTAGTCCTCATGCTGGAGTCTAATAAAGGGCAGTAACTAGTTTTATGAGGTTTTAAAAATGTGAATATTTGGACCAGTTCGTCCCAAAGAGGCAAAAAATTAGAGTCTGATACAAACGCAGACTTTCACAAAGACAATGCATTATCTCTCTTTGCCTTACTGCTGACTTTGGTTAATTGTCGATGACTCTTACTGCCACATAATGCTGCAGATGGCCAAGTTGTAGTCAGCATTCTCCAGACTTCTTGATTATATACCATTTGAAGCTTCAAATGCAGCACCCCACTCAACCAGTCAATGCTCTGATCTGCCAAACCTGTCCTTTCTTTGTCTCTTCATCAACATACTCCAGCATTATATTCATTCAAAGTCCTCAAGTGCTAGTTACCTGCCTACCCTATCTCTCCCAATTTTTCTTTATAGAGAATGTAATCTCTACAATGGCAGAGTTCACCACTGCATCCCTAGCACCTACAGCAATACCAGGTGAATAGAAAGTGCTTAATAAACAATTGTTGGCCAGATAAATAATCACAGCAGCTAACATTTGTTGAAAATTTACCATGGTACATGTTAATGCTTTACATATTTTATTGCACTTAATCCTCATGAATATTACAATGAAGGAGATTCTGTAATTATTCCTATTTTATAGTTGAGGAAATTTAGGATCAGAAAATTGAACTTTGTTTAGGAAGGCTACACTTGTGATTACTATTAATACATCAGGATTCCCCAAGGAACAGTAAGGAAGTAAGGGATATTTAGGAATTTAGCACACCCTGAATGCCTATAGAAATTAAAAATATAGCTAATATTTACTGAAAACTTTTTATGGGCAAGGCACTATTAGACACTTTACATCTCTTTAAATCTCACAACAACCCTATGTGATAGGTACTATTATTATTCTAATTTTATAGATTGAGGAACTGGGGCACAGAACAGCTAAGCAACTTGCCCTAGGTCTCTGTTGGTGACAGAGTTTAACTTCAAATCCCTGAAGACATCTATGAGCGAAGACCATATATTTGATAACAACTACAAAATGGTAGAGAATTTCACACTTATTGTCAACATCCTAGGGACTTGCACATATTTTATATAATTCTAAAAAAAAATCCCTATGTTCTATTAGCTTCAGTTTTGGGGATGAGACAAGGACTTAGAGAAATTTCTAGCCCAAGGTCACAGAGTTTAAGAGTATTCTTTCAAGCCCTGTCCCAGCAGGTTTGTTTAGGCATAGAAGCAGAGTAGAACTGAGAAAGAAACTAACAGAAAGAATAAGCAACTTAAGGAAAGACTAGACTTAGAAGAGCAGCGTACAGGAAGGGGACAGAGAAAAAACAAACAAAAAACATGAAAATTGATGTCCACAATGACAGAGATGTACTTTGTTTGAGGTATGGTATATCAGTAGCATGATATAGTCATTAAGAACATTGTTCAACTAGGTTTACTTTTTAAATGTACTACTCACTAGCTATGCGAATTTGACTAAGTCACTTTAACTTTCATAGGTTCAGTTTCCTAACCTATAAAATGGGTATTATAATAGTGCCTTCCTCAGAATATCATTGGGAAGATCACCTGCTATGTAGCATGTGCTCATTAAGTGCTAGCAATTGTTATTACTCTTAGTGAGTAAACAAGGGACAGACAAATACTTATTTCTATTTCATCCACTTACCACCCAATCCCAGCCTGGTCCTTGCTTTTCATACAGTATTAGGTACCAGAGACAGGAAACATAATTCTTAAATACCCGTTATACATAATTGCTAAAGTGCTTGACCATTGTGAATTTGAGTAATGTCTAGATTATCTTATGTTTTTGAGTAATAGCTGACTCCTTTAAATATGTCCATAGATTTACTAGGTATCTGAAATATGTCCTAAAGTTGCACATGGCCACCAACCTTCATGCTTTGGCATATGTGGGATTCACACTGTCACTTTCCTACCTATCTTAACACTCTAAGTAAAGACTCCCTAAAGATAGCTTCCCACTACAGTCTCAGTTGACTCACTTGCCATATGTGTTCTTTTCTAAAATACCCTATAATCAGTCTTCTCCCAGTTACTTGGTCTTTTTAAGGGAATTTTTCCAGTGTCATTTGCCAGCTCTGTACTTCCAACTTTACTTCTGTCCCACCATTGGTGCATTAACCCATTTACTAGCAGACCAGAGGATCTTCACCCTCTAAAAATGGTGAATTTGCCCTTGGCTTCTTGAATAAAGTAGGCACTGCATGCTAGCAAATGTGCTAACTTCCACAAGAATTATCTCCCTGACTTAGAGCAATGATCTCATGAGGTTGTGACCCTCTATCACCATTTTGCAGAGGAGGAAGCCAAAGCAAGAAGAGGATTAAGTGACTCTCAAAACTACATAGCTATTTGGTGGTGCTATGGTTTGAATATATTTATGTTCCCCCAAAATTGATATATTGAAACAAAATTGATATGTAATCCTCAATATGATGGTATTATGAGGTGTGGTCTTTGAGAGGTAATTGGATCATGAGGGTGGAGCCCTCATCGATGGGGTTAGTTCCTTATAAGAGAGACCCAGAGAGCTCCTTTGCCGCCTTCTTTCATACAATCACACAGTGAGATGACAGCAGTCTATGAACCAGGAAGTAGGTCTTCAGTAGCCCCTGAACCTGCTAGCACCTTGATCTTGGACTTCCCAGTTTCCATAACTGAGAAATAAATTTCTCTTATTTATAAACTACTCATTCTATGGCATTTTCATTATAGCAGTCCAAAAGGACAAAGAAAAGCAAGAAACCAAAACAAGCTAATGGGAACCAAAAGATTCCAGGTCCAATGAGCTTTAGTGTAGCCTGTATTTTGGTTTAAACAGCTCGTTTCTGCTTGCAGTGTAAGGATATGAGGCATATTATATGTTTCTGAGGTCCCAGTGAATATGCATTTTTGTTGGAGAAATGATAGTAATGATGTGTCTGTGATGGGCTAGATTGCTATGTACTTCTTTGCCACTGTTTAGCGCATTCTGCTCCTTCTGAGAGAATACATTTTCTCTTCTTTCTTTAATTTAATGATCTCCTACCCTACTGTGGGAGGTAGAAAAATGTCCCTCCCATGAAGGTATCCTAATCCCCAGAACCTGTGAATGTTGCCTTATATAGCAAATGGGACTTCTCAAATGTGATTTCCATCTTGAGATAGGCAGATTACACTGGATTCTCCAGTGCAATCATATGAGTCATTATAAAGGGGACAAGAGAGTTAGAGAGTTAGAGAGAGAGGGAGAGAGAGCTTTGAAGATGCTATGGTGTTGATTTCTAAGATGAAGGAAGGGGACCATGAGCCAAAGTATGCAGGTAGCTCTAGAAGCTGAGAAAGGCATAGGAATGATTATAACCTAGAGCCTCCAAAATGAATACAATCAGGTCAACAACATGATTTTAGCCCACTGAGACATATATTGGCCTCCTGACCTCCATCATTGTAAGATAATAAATTTGTGTTGTTTGAAGGCACTACATTTGCAGTAATTTGTAACAGCAACAATAGGAAACTGATATGCTCACTTTCAGGACTTAGTTCAGATATCATCTGTTCATGAAAATCTCTGATATCAGCCTGTTTTAGAGGTGTCAGTGGTCCCACTGCTTAGTGTATCTCTACATTACAGAATTCATGACCGAGAAGTTAAATTCCATTTCATTTTGATCCTTCAGTTCCTCTCTTTTGGGTGCCTATTGTTGTATGAAATGTAGGGGAAGGGAGACTAAGGTCACTTTCACACTTTTGCTACAAATGACATCCTGGGAAGTAAACTGAAATCTATGGGAGGCAAACACTGACCTTTCAACAGCTGAATATATCTTTCTCTCTCTTTTGGGGGGTTCTTAGGTATGGTGAGCTTGCCTACACAGGCAAGAAACAGAGTCATCCACCAACCTGGCCCTAACCATATTTCTAGCTTTGTCTTTTTCACTTTCTATTACAGACTTCATCAGATAGGATCCACCCAATTAAAACAAATCCACACCAGCCTACTCACCAGAGGAAATTTAATACAGGAAACAAGCTACAACAGTGTTAGAAGAATAGAAAGGGGGCAATATGAGGCAACCTAGAGCTTAGTAACTGCAAGAAGCTTCTACCAGCCATAAAGCTGAGGGGCAAAAGCAGGAGATAGTATTACCAGAACCTGGGAACCAGGAGCCAAGGTTAGCAGGAAGAAGCTGGGGCCTTTGAGGAAGAGACACTTAACAGAAGTTGGGACCCTGGAGCTTCACAATAAGAACTAGAGTCACAGAGGAGACAGTGCCAACTGTCAGAAAACCAAATGAAAACAGAGCATGGGATATCATGGCTTCTCCCCTTCTCCTGCCCTCTAGTTTCTCACTAGTGTCTCCTATTAGTCAAGCTTAAGCAGGAGCCATGTCGTGAAGAACCCAGGAAACAGAGTTTGCAAAGGTCTAAACCCTCACAGGTCAAGGGAAGGACAGAGAATGAATCTAAAAGCAAAAATTACCTTCTTACAGTTTCCCAGATTCACCATACTTTTTTTGTTATTCTCCTCACTTGAATTGTATCCTCTTCCTCTATTATCTCTAATATGACCCCCTATGTGAAGCCTTCTCTGACTACCCCAGGCTTCTGGCCACACTACTCATCTGGTAGTTAACATATAGTAGCGCCTCTTAACCGCAGGGATAAGATTCAAGACATCCAGTTGATGCCTGAAATGACAGATAGTACTGAAGCCTATATGTTTTTTTTTCCTATGCATACATACTTATGATAAAGTTTAATTTATAAATTAGGCACAGTAAGAGATTAATAACAATAGCAATAATAAAATGGAACAATTATAACAACATACTGTAATAAAAGGGATGTGAAGGTGCTCTCTCAAAATATTTTAGTGCACTGTATGCACAGCATGCATATGCAGGATACAGGGATGATTCACATCCTGCAGGTTGTGGGGGGGGTTGCCACACAGCTGAGATTTTATCACACTGCTCAAAACAACACACAATTTAAAACTTATGAATTATTTGTTTCTAGAATTTTCTGATTAATATTTTTATATCAGGTTGACTGCAGGTAAGTGAAAGCAAGGAAAGCAAAACTGGTGATAAGAGGGCACTATGTAATCAATTCTGGGTAGCAGCAGCACTGTTATATTTGCTTACATGTACGATGTGAACACCTAAAAACCCTATAAGGTTGTTTTTTTTTTTTTGAGGTGGGGAGAGATCTACACATCTACATTTCCCATGGACATCTAGCACATGGCAGGTTTTTGCTTAGTTGCCTGTAGACCAATTCTAACTACTCTGTGATATTTCCTACCACCTTAAGATTTCCTATGACATTAAGGTATAATATTGAAGTATTTAACAATCAGTATGGCATCAGCACCATTCACCATTGCAGTCAGAATGTACCTCAGCTTGAAAAGATCAGATCCTGGCTACAGAAAACTAGTACAACTATACCAGTTGGTGTATCCTGTTGAACAACTGTCCAGGCTACAAGGGAAGGAGAATGGAACCTGCAGCCAAGAGAAATATCCTAAGTGCATTATTTGATTATAGAAGCCTAATTATGAAAATGGTATTATTAAGCAAATCAGTAGAATATAAAATATCATGTTCCCTAAAAAATATAGTAAACCATTTTACACACACATACACTGTATGCATTGTATAATAGTATATTGTTGTTATATATTATATATAATATATTATATATGAACATATGTTACTTATTAGAGCCTATGTATTTTCATAAACACACACAAATACACAGGCATTAAAAATACAGAGTATAATTTTGAATGAGAGAGGTGAAAGCAGACATCCCTGTCTTGTTCCCAATCTTAAGGGGAACACTTACAGCTTTTGCCCATTGAGTATGGCACTGGCAGTGGGTTTGTCATATACAGCCTTTATTATGTTTAAGTATGTTTCCTTTATTCCCACTTTGCTCAGAGAGGATTTATCATAAATGGGTGCTGGATTTTATCAAATGCTTTTCCCACATCTATTGATATGATCATATGGTTTTTCCCTTCATTTTGTTTATGTGGTGAATCAAATTATTGATTTGTGAATGCTGTACCAACCTTGCATTCCCAGAATAAATCCCACTTGATCATGGTGTATGATATTTTTGAAGTAATTGCTGTATTCGGTTTGCTAATATTTTGTTGAGGATTTTAACGTCCCTGTTCATCAGGGATATTGACCTATAATTTTCTTTTTTTTTGCAGTGTCTTTATCTGGGTTTTTGAATTAAGATAATGCTGACCTCATAAAATGAGCTTGGGAGCCTTCCCTTCTCTTGAGTTTTTTTAAACAGTTTGAGAAGGAGAGGTGTTAGTTTTTCTCAGAATGTTTGGCAAAATTCAACTGTGAAGGCATCCTGTCCAGGGTTTTTGTTTATTGGGAGTTTTTTTATTGCTGTTTCAGTTTCACTAGGTATAATCTGTATATTCAGATTCTCTGATTCTTTCTGATTTACTTTTAGAAGATTGTATATTTCTAGGAATTTATCCATTTTGTCCAGCTTGTCCAGTTTGTTGGCATATAGTTTTTCATAATATTTTCTTACACTCTTTTGTATTTCTTTGGTGTCAGTGTTATATCTCCTGTTTCATTTCTGATTTTACTTGGGTTCTGTATCTCTCTCTCTTTTTTTTTAATTTAACATAATAATGGAAGTCCTAGCCACAGCACTCACACAAGAAGAAAAAATAAAAGCATCCAAATTGAAAAAGAAAAAATAAAACTGTCTTCATTTGCAGATGACATGATACTGCACATAGAAAACCCTAAAGATTACACCAGGAAACTACTAGCACTGATAAATTCAGCAAAGTAGCAGGATAGAAAATTAATATCCAGGAATCGGTTGTATTTCTATATGCCAGTAACAAACTGACAGAAAGGAAAATTGAGAAAACAATCCCATTCAAAGTTGTTACAAAAAGAATAAAATACCTGAAATAAACCTAACCAAGGATATAAAAGACCTGTACTCAGAAAATTATAAGACACTCAAGAAAGAAATTGAAGAAGATACAAATAAGTGAAAACACATACTATGTTCATAGACAGAAAGAATTAACATCATCACAATGTCCATACTACCCAATGGAATCCATAGCTTCAATGAAATTCCTATCAAGATTCCAATGATATATTTCATAGAACTAGAACAAATATTTTAAAAATTTATATGGAACCACAAAAGGCTCCATATATCAACAGCGATCCTGAGAAAGAAAAACAAAGTTGGAGGAATCATGCTACCTAATATCACACTATACTATAAGGTCATAGTAATCAAAACAGCATGGTACTGGAATAAAAACAAACACATAGATCAATGGAACAGAATAGAGATCCCAGAAATAAACCTACACCTTTATAGCCAATTAATATTTGACAGAGGAAGTAAGCAAGTAAAAATGGGTTAAAAATAGTTTACTCAATATTTTATCAGATATATCTCCCCAGGTAAAAGAAACAAAAGAAAAAATAAACCAACGGGACTACATCAAACTAAAAAGTTTTGCACAGCAAGGGAAAACATCAACAAAATAAAAAGGCAACCCACAGAACACACATTGGTGGAGGGATTAAGCAAAAAGGAAAATGGACTCATGGGCATGGACAACAGTGTGGTGATTGCTGGGATCAGGAGGGTGTAAGGGGACTAAATGGTAATGGGAAAAAACAGTAAAAGATTGAAATAAATAATAAAAAATAAAATGTAGAGTGTAATGCAATGGTTACCTTGGTACCTATTAAGGGTTATAATTATATTCCTCTTATTTTTGCTTATTTACATTATTGGATTTTTGAATAACACTCAAATATCACTTATATGATAAACAAGTTTAGGAACTAAATGAATTAATTTCCTTCAAATGTTCCATTAATCTCTAGTAGGTGGGTAATGAATGAAAGTGGGAAGAGGGGATAGGGGTTATAATACATGATCTAATGATACATTGTTTAAATACCCAATAGCATGGAGAGGTTTTATACTCTATGCATACACTCTAGCCCTCAGAGAATCATCATAAAAAATTAAATTTCATAAAAATCACTATTTTATGCACTAATGTGAGGAAGAAAAAAACAGCTTATTGTAAGGCACACTTTAAATTTTGAATGAAGGTCAGTATTTCATAAAATGGGGAGATTGGTTTAGAAAATTATCACTCTTCTTTTTCACTAAACCCACCTGCTACCTCAAATGATACTTGAGAAGTCTTTGTATTTTACTCACTTCCAAATCTATAAACATCCTGTGGCTTGACTAGTGAGGTCAACCATAACCTCCATCTCCTCCATGATCAGGTCAGGCTGGGAGTTCATGGCCAACATTTGTATTCACAGCAGGTAAACACAGAGTCCAGGCAGACAGGCCAGTCAGAGATGTGATAACATGACATTTTTCTGTTCTGATCCCCATAAGAGGAGAGCTAGCAGCTGTGGGTGCCCAATAATAACAACCCAGCTGTCTGGGACAAAAAGACAATGTTTCCAATGTGACATATTGGGTGATCTCCATATAACTGTGATTGATTTTCTTTACTGAGATTCTTTATTGTTATTTTAGTTCTGTAATACTCAAAAATCTTCTGTCATGGTGACACCTCCATTCTCTCATTCTCAGGTTATTATGAGGACAGTGACAAACCCCAAGTTTTTCCATTCTTGGTTGCTTTCCATTAATTTTCTCTTCAACTTGGTCCTCTACATTAAATCAGCTCAAAGGCTGAGCATTTAATTTCTTCTTTTCCAGCAATTAACATGTTATTAATAAGTCTTGAGTTTTCAAAAATGTTTAACAAAATGTAAACTACATCCCTAATCTATAAAGATAAAGAGCTATATTTAGCTTGTGCCAATTAAAAAATAGCTAAAATGTTGCTTGGTATGAAAGAAGAGAATAATCTGATCGATTTGTGTCTCATTTCAAAAACTTTGGCATTTGAGTTTCTTTAGTGCTGTTTATGGTTTGAATTAATATTGTTACACTTTGTTGAAAATACAGCAAGCACCTAAGTTGTATTATTGATCTTCATAAAACATGTCAAGCCCACCAGTCTCACATGCTATAAATCCTGGGCATGTGAAAGTTGTTTTGTCACTCTCATTGTTAGTTAAAGGTATCCTAACCAGATAATTGGATTCAAGATGAATTGTCCCCTGATAGTCATGCGGAATGCCCCCTAAAGTAATGGATATCAGGTTGCCAGTCAGTTTGATATACAATCATTACCACTTTGCCAAAGCTATAAAGTAAAAACTCAAAATCTGAACCAATCAGAAACCTGAGGCTCAGTTCTCTATGGAGCATGAATAGAACATAGATCTGTATGTTCACAAGCCAGTGTCAGTGCATCTACTTTGCCCTTGTGTTCCTTTTAAACGTTTTCCCTATGATTAAAAAAATAAATGAACAAAAAAGAAAACAAAAAACTCTCCATAAAAAGGAACTCTGTTAAAGAGGTGAATGGGAAAGGTTGTGTCTGTCTGTCTTCAGAATAAATATTCAGACCTCAGCAAGGGGATTCCTAGAGAGAACTGACACTGAAATCTAGAAACAAGGTGTTAATGGTGGGGGATGGGAAGTAAACCATTAAACTCAACTTCACACAATAACCTTATTCGAACTCCATGGAAGACAGAAAGCATCAGAAGCCAGTGGTGCAGTTCAAGGCTTTCCCAGTGTGCAAATGTGTGTTTGTGTGCATGTGGCCATATGTTTTGGTCAGTGTGTGTATATGTGTGAGTGCACCCAAATGTGGATTGTTTATGTGCTTATGCATATGAAGTTCTATGCTCTGTGCTCCAGGTTGTGTGTATGTGTAGGTGAAGGGAAGCTTTCAAAGCCAAGAATAGAAATAGGCTCCTGATATTATCCTCTTTGCTTTCTATTTCATGTGAATGTCTTTCTATTCTTTGAAATTATTAACCATATTCTTGGCCTTACACTGGGTGACGGGGAGAGGTACCAAGACATAGCAGGCGAGAATAATGTCACTTTCCTGTCAAGAAAGGTAATCTGTGGTTGACATTTCCTGCTCTTCTGTAGTGTGCCTTTGGAATTATGAAAAGGAGCTAAGAACATGCAACAGGAAGGTAGGGAATTGGGCCTTCAAGAATCTGCTCTCACTTTAGCTGTCTCCATTGTCTAACTGGTATCGGTAACGTAGAATGACTTTCCCTTCTGTTTCTTACTTGATGCTTCTTACCTTCCATAATTCCACATTAATTAACTATGAGCATCTTTTTTTTTTCTTTTTTCCCACCCTGCCATCAGTTTTGCTTGCTACTCCCATTCATCCCCTGAGACTGGACTCTGGCCCCTGGGCATCTTTCTCTGAACTTCAGACTTGAAGTTCCACTTTTGGCTTGCATTGCCTCCTGAGTTTTCTTCCAGCACATTCATGTTTTGAAAACATTGGTTTGCTATGCCTCACCTTTTCCACCCCCAACCATTTCACAAGCCTTGTTTCCTCAATGACAAGCACAGAACCTGTTACTGAGCAGGCAGTCAGTAAATGTTTGCTCAAATATACTTGTCAATACAAGAAATGTCCAAACCTGTGTGAAAATTTTATTAATTTATTTGAGTCAAAACTGATAACAATTTCCAGGAAGCGAGATCTCAGGTGCTCCTGTGAGCATCTTAAAGACAGGAATTCCATTGTCCTCATCTCTCTGTTCCAAATACTAACACAGTACCTGGCATGAAATTTAGACTCAATGTTTACTGAACTGTAAACAAAGTTTCTACCACCAAGTCAGGCTTCCCTTGCTCTCCCAAAGCAAGAGTGACCCTTCAGTTCAGCTCTATTTCCTTAAACCCATTCATGGCAGGACTCATTACAGAAGCCTTGTGCAAAATAATTAAATTTTCTTGATAGAAGCTGTCTTTGCCTAACACCCTAAAGATGTCATTCCCCCCCTTATAAGTCTATAGTTAAATACATATCATGAATGAATTGATAAAATTAATATTTTCTGGGGCCTGCTATGTTCCTGGCACTGTGTAGGTTCTGTGGTGGAATATAAAGATATATGAGATACAGTCTCTGTCCTTTGGGAGTTTATAAAACATAATCAAATTACTTTGGCATAAGACTGTATGTGATAAGTGCCATATGACTCTTTGTCAACAAGGTACCGATCCAGAGGTAGATGAGATGCTCTCTCTCTGTTATAGTCAGTAAAAGTTCCCCAAAGAAGGGTGCATTAAGCTGGACTTTAAATATGGGTGGGATTTGCATAGGCAAAGTGGAAGGGCTTGAACACTAGAAATAGAAGGGACAACTGTATGGGAAAATATATTTGCCAATGTTACCTCAGACAAAGGTTTGATCTGCAAAATATAGAAAGAACTCACACAACTCCACTCCAGGAAGATAAACAACCCAATTAAAAAATAAGCAAAGGACCTGAACAGACACTTCTCCAAGGAGGACTTACAGAGGGCCCAGAGACATGTGATAGGATGCTCAACATCACTAGCCATCAGAGAGATGCAAATTAAAGCCACAATGAGATACCTCTTCATACCAGTCTGAGTGGCCATCATAAACAAATCAACAAACAAGTGTGGGTGACAATGTGGAGAAAGAGGGACCCTAGTACTCTGCTGGTGGGGATGCAGACTGGTGCAGTCACTGTGGAAATCAGTATGGAATTTCCTCAGAAAAACTAAAAACGGAACTACCTTTTGACCCAGCAATTCCACTGCTGGGATTATACCCTAAGAATCCTGAAACACCAATTCAAAAGAACCTATACACCCCAATGTTCATAGCAGCATTATTTACAATAGCCAAGTGCTAGAAATAGCGTAAGTGCCCATCAGTAAATGAGTGGCTCAAAAAACTGTGGTACATTTACACTGTGGAATACCATGCAGCAGAAAGAAAGAAAGAGCTACTACCCTTCATGACAGTATGGATGGAACTGGAGAGCATTATGCTAAGTGACATAAGCCAGACAGTGAAAGACAAGTACCATATGATCTCACCTATAAGTGGAACCTAATCAACAACAACAGCAACAACAACAATAACAACAACAACAAAAAACAAGCAAAATATAACCAGAGAAATTGAAATAAAGAACAAACTGACAGTAAAAAGAGGGGAGTGTGGAGGGGGAAAATGGGGGAAAGAAGGGGAAGGGTCAAGTCAAGGAACATGTATAAAGGACCCATGGACAAAG
>PVJD01006948.1:0-90749 GCA_004026545.1 Mormoops blainvillei | reverse complement strand
TTAACATGGCCATACTTCATCCTACAGTGAACAATTTTGTAGAGGAGATCAGCAACAGGGAGGGAAGGCCGGCAGCTAATTCAACTGTTTCTGGATCTCTGGACCAAAAGCTGAGGTTTTACTGCCAAAGAACCCAGAGAAAAAGTTTTCATTTTCTTTCCAAGTTTGTATCTCTCCCTAGTGAATGAATTTCAGAAATAGGAAATTTTATGAGCATTTTTAATTGATTAAATGTGCAGGTAGAGCACAAGTCATGTCTGACAAGTGACAGAAAGTAAGGATGGGGACATATGGCATTTAATCTTCAAATCAGGACCAAGAGAAAGAAGCTGGAAAGGAATATTGAAAGCTAATTCTCTTTAAGATTAACTTGTGACCACTGACTTAGGTGTGGATGAAATTTGGAATGAGAGAAATATATATACGTTATGTTGATAACCTCTGCATACAAATCTCTCTAGACATAAAATATTAAAATAAAAATATACTAATTTTCAGGAGAAAATTATTCATAAGAGTAGATAAAAATTAAGAGGCAAATGTGTTTTCCACAAAGTAGGTGTGTATATCAGGAGAAATAGGTGGGAACAAATTATATAGGAAGATATCTAAGCAACAATTTTTTAAAGACACTCAGAGTGAGTCTTTCATTTCCCCCCTCTCCCCGCCCCATCCCTTTATGGACTAAACAAGGAGAAGAGGAGTAGCAAGGGAGACTTTCGTGAAAAATATGTCAAGAGGAAGAAGAAAGATGGGAACTCACACAAGAACATCTGTTCTGCAAAGTCACTTGAAAAAAAAGTGAGTGTTAACGTGAAAGAAAATGTGCTCAGCATGAAACTAACCACAAGTAATGTGGTGGCAGGGAGGCGGTGGGGAAGAGTGACATAAGGAACCTGCACCCTGCTGTGAGATAACTTCTGAGTGTCCGAATCCAAGTCACCCCCTCAGCTAATGCGAGGGGAAGTGGCATCACGCAGGCAGGCATTATCCAGGCAAATTGCCCGTGAAGTGGCACAAGTTGCAATTGAATCAAGATCTAGAGATGCAAAAGCTGTATTAAAACAAATGAGATTCCAAATAAAATTTCAGGTTTCTTTTTTTTTTCTTGCCAGATATATTTATAACATTGAGTAGAATTTTTAAAAAACAGCTCACCTGTTAAAAATAGATACTTGAAATATGACTATGCAATTATGAACGTGCAATTTTGCTTACTTATTTTTTAAATTTTTTTAGTTGCAGTTGACATTCAAAATTATATTATTTTCAGATGTACTGCATAGTGGTTAGATGTTATATAATTTACAAAATGGTCCCCCTGACAAATCTAGTATCCCCTGACACTGTGCAATTTTAAATTGTGTATTTTTATTAAATGTCCCCATTTATTTCAGTTTCAGGGACAATTTTGAATAATTGGAGAACATAATTAAATGCTTTAAATTTCCTAAGAATCCAGAAATGCTTGATTTTTTAATCTGGAATAATATCACCAGATTTGTTACAATTTCTAAAAGACATATAATCAGAAAGCACTTTTCATGATCTCTTTTGAAATAGTTTTAAAATATCTTTTGCATGTCTAGTTTGAGCTTCTTTCAAGGAAATAGTGAAAGGAGAGAAATGTTAACTTAGTTGTTGTCAAAAATGTAATCTATTTTAAAACTAAAAACAAACAAACAAAACCTTTGAATTACTTTGAATCAGTAATTCAAAAAAAAGACTCTGCAATTAAGAAAAATATATCAATTAATTAGGAATAATTTGTCCACTTAGAAAATATTATAAACTAATATGACAAGGCTAGATATAAAGAAGAAAAAGTCTTGCTTTTAAACAAATTATTAGAATAAAACAAAAATTTATCATATCGTATAATTTTTTGCTAATTTTTTGATGCCCTGTAAAGTAGTATATTACTTAATGTTTTATTTCTTAGGCTTATAGCCACAGATAATTGAAAATAGTAACTGGTAAAATATCACTTTTACTAAAGTAATAAAAAAATTAAGATCTCACCTATTTTGACTAAATTTTGGTGCCAGTTAGCTGTTATTCTTGTGGCCCTGGTATGAGATACAGATTATTTGAAATTTCCACTATAAATATTTTTATGGATTTTTCTGGAGGGACTGAAGTTTAAAATATGCATTTAAAATATGCATAGATAGAAAGTGAACAATTCTATCTATATTAAAATAAGCATTTCTTGAGTAATGTTAGTTTTTATCTGAAATCTAGCCCTCAAAATATTTAGATTTTTATAATAAAACTATTTAATATTTAAAGATCAATATTAACAATCACAGTGTGTCCATAGTAAAATGCCTACTGAATATAATATTTTATTATTATAACTCAGGTAATATTTTGAAACATTATGGGAGGAAATAAAAATCAATAGAGCAAATTCAGAAGTATACATTTATAGAACTGATTATTAAATTTTCCAAAGCAGAAGAGTATGTTTGCCTTAACAGAAATTGAAGTGCACTTTAAATTGTCACTGTAGAGATATCCTTCATTTAATTTAAGTCAAATCTCTGTTAACAGAAAACCTATAGTCTACATTTCAAATGTTTGATGTTTCTCACTCTATAAGCCTATGTGTTACACTGTACTCATGATTTTATACATGTCAATCTATCTTTTTTCCAGAGATACAAATCCGACTTTAAGAATTTCCGAATTCCTTGGAATGGAGGAGTCATTTGCTAGTTTCTTTCTGAAGCTTGCATTTTCTATCCTGAAGGAAAAAAAGTCATAATTTCATAAAAACACTTTGAAAATATTTGGAGGGGGGTTTAAGGATAAGAACAAATAATTTTCTTTTAAGGAATATGAAAAACAGTTCTTCACCCTTATCTCTTAACTTCCTCTGTCTTGCCTTCTTGCTTCCCCCTTCACCTGCTATCCTGTTGTCTGTAAAGTGTTTACTTAAGGGTAAATTTCTTTCCAACTTGGTCTCAGAGGATGTTTGGCTATTTTGTTTCTGTCTCTTAATAGGAAGGTTTTTTGTTTTGCTTTTTTTTAACTTTCTTTTCTCCTCCTTCTTTTCTTCTCCTCCACTTCTCCCTCCTCCCCCTCCCCTTCTTTTTCATAATATATCATATATTATCCAAAAGATAAATAGAGGTAGCTCAGATGAGTTTTCTGGCCATTATATTGCAGGCATTTTTAAATCACCAGAGTCAGACCCTTAATCAGAAGTTTTAAGAAATCTAGTATTGAGCCCTGACTCGGTGGCTCAGATGGCTGGAGTGTCATCCTGCACACAGAAAGGGTGTAGGTCCCTCTCTCTCTCTCTCTCTCAAATCAGTAATCAATAAACATATCCTCGGGTGAGGGTTAAAAAAAAGAAATCTAATATTTATGTATTTTAAGAATTTTTTTCTTATCAAATTCAATATCCCAACCTAATAAGATTACAGATAGCCTCTTGTTTAGAAAAAAGAAAAATTGCCCTATAATGTCTCAACACTGAGATGAAGTACGAAACAAATTGTATCTGGTTGCCCTTTCCATGGAAGACCAACAGCTAAGGATAGCTGAATATTTCCTTTCTATTCTGATATTTTGGTACTATACATAAATAGTCAAAAACTTTCTTTTACTAATTGTATTGTTATTTCAACACCAACCAGAGAACTCTTTAGGTGACTGTTAGAATTGTAAAAGTAGTCTACTGGTTATAAGAAATCAGCATTAAGTCACAGATGACTCACAAATTTCCCTCCTTCCATTTGAGTCATTAGGCAATTGCGATATTCACCCTTCTGCCTATCTGGGTGGGAGTCCAGCTTTTAACTGGAATTCAAAATGTGGTACCATAAGGCTTATTATCTGAGTCTGGAACAACTGCTGCAAGAGAATAAAAGGCAATCTTACAATGGATCATTTAATAGCTGAGTTAGACAGGAAAAAGCAAATGGCCTTTGTTGGTACTTGGTATCATGTCTCATCTTCTCAAAGTGGCAGTGGACAAAGTAGGAAGGCAGCTTCTTGTTGAAGGGAGAGGTGCCAAATTTAGTGTGGCATAGTATTTTGGTAGTTTTGTAGTTGATCCCCTGTACTTATGATCAGGTCTGTCTGGTTATATTCAACAAGGGTTTGGTGATAATATTCTTAAATGCTGCTGCAAAGTTGATTTGTCAGCACAATGCAATACTAGACTGAAGTGAAAGAGATGAAGTGAATCCTGATTCTTACCCACCAATAGCATTCAAAGGCATACAGTCCAAGCTCATATCTTCCTGGGGAAATCTGAGGCTTCATTAACCACAGTTCGTACGTTACTTGGACATTCTCAGATGAAAAGGGTAATTAGATTTCTCTGTGGTTCAGTTATAATATAATTGTTATACAGCTATCCCTTAATCTGACTGTAAACTCTGTCTAAACTGCTCAGTGACAAGAGGCTCTGGCAGTAAGCAGAGGGGCACCACTGGTACACCAGGGCAGAGAGTCAGGTTTTAGGATGAATGCGGCTCAAATGTCTTCTGTGTTAAGTCGATTTGAACATAACGCAATCACACCAGTGCCTAATTGTGGTTCAGTCCTCAGCTAAATATCCTATTGTGGTGACACAGAATTCAGGCCTAAAAGGAAAAATAAAATAATAAATAGGTTTGAGTGATACAATAGATTAATCTGAAATATTTAAGAAAAATGTAAAGACTGAAAGAAAACGACCTACCTAGTAACAATGAGTAAAATAGCCAGACGTACAGAAACAAAAATGACATAATATTTGGGTTGTATTAAGGGGAGCATAACATTCACAGCAACAGAGGGATAACCCTGAATGTTGAATTGGTAAAATCTTATATAAAGTGACTTATTCAACTTTAGAAACTATATGTTATTGTTGCAAAATTTTTAAAAGATTTTATTTATTTTTAGAGAGAGAGGAAGAGGAGGAGAAAGAGAGGGAGGGAAACATCGATGTGTGAGAGAAACATCCATCAGCTGCTTCTCATAGGCTCACCTACCAGGGACTGAACCCACAACCCAGGCATGTGCCCTGACTGGGAATGGAGCTGGGGACTTTTTGCTTTGTAGGCCCATGGGACCATGCCCCACCAACTGAGCCACACCTGTCAGGGCTATTCAATTTTTAATTATATCAGATTTACTTTGCAAATAGTTTTTTTTCTGTTTATAATCATGCTACATTCTTCCTGCCTGACAAAATTCACAAAATACAGAATACTAGTGTATCATGTGAGCAGACCAAGAACTTGACTTCTGAGAATTGAGTTAAAAGAAAAAAACTTAATGGTTCTAAACACAAATATATTAAGAACAGACTGATGATATTAACATGCCTAATGAGAGTTTTCCAAAAAAATGTGTATGCGAGTGTTAATTGGAAGACAGTTGATTAATAATGAAAAATAAGGGCTTTTGATTGTGTCCATTCTTCTAAGTACTAGCACTGGAAAAAAATATTCAGTCAAAGCCTTGAACTCTTGGAGTCTTCTTCTCAGCTGCATCCCTTTTAGTGAGTGGGAGGCACCAGGCTCTTTGAACCAACTAAACTCAGTTCATTACATATTCCAGTCAAAGAACTGCTCTCTTTGTTCCGATAGTTGTTTCAAGCTCACCAAGACCCCTTTTAATCAATAGGATTCCTGCTTAATTTGTCTTCAGAGAAAAAGAACCACTAATCAGGCTAACCACAATGTTCAGTCCCTCTGGCACCTTTATTTCTCTTGCAACAAATTTATTGACACTCCTTTTAAACATTTGTTTCTTAGGCACTTTATGAACATGAGTCAGCATCCACTCCAAAACACTTGCAAAATCAACTGTCAGGCTTGCTAAACTGAGAGAAAAACTTGATAATGGTAAATTTATGATGCTATTTGGCCTCTTCCAGTATGGTAGAGGTCCAGTATTGGTGTATATTAATATACTTTTTTTCCATCAGAAATTGTGCAGAGAAAGTAAAAGACTAAAGGAAATTTCCTCTAGAATATGAGGAGGTTTTCAGGAATATTTTTATGCATTTATAAATATACATATATAAATAAAGCACTAATACTATAATTTTATGCTTATGCATTTATTAGCAAAATTAAAAGCCCATGACTAGTTAGAATTTGTAATTTAGCTGAAGCCTGCATTTAAACAGTGCCCATTGGAAGGCGGGTGTGCAAGATTTAGGAATTTTGTAAATTAACTGACTAAATATATAAAATTCACACCCCAGTCCCCCTTTGTGTCCTATATGGTGACATAATCAGTCTTCGAAGAAACTTTATACATTGTTTATAGATAACTTGAAAGAAGGTAACTAAGTACCATAGTGGCAAAGCTAACTGCTAGTTCTGATGATGAAATTGGAAACATCTAAGAAGTTACATATTTCATTTGGAATTTGTTTCATAAGAATTTGCCATGTCATTAAAATTGTTTTAGACAGATTTTAATAGGCAGCATAATTTTTAAGTATATAGATGTAGTATATTTAATTCAACAATTCTTCTATATTAAGGATCTTAATCTCATTGCTCATACTATTTTAATAAGGCCCTAGTGAATGTATTTAAATGTGAAAATGCTATGATGCAAACAATTATCTTAAAATATCTGAAATCATTTTATTTGTGAAAAGGAGCTGTTTTCAGGTGTCTAGAAATGTTCACCAGATTATAGGTGCTCTTGCATATTGCAATAGGTGAAATCAAAATGATTTGGCTTATAGCCCTTTCAGAAGTGAATTCTAACAGACTTCACTGCAGCATCCCCTTTTCCATCTGGTATGGGGACTTGCGCTCATTCAAACAATCAAGATAACTCTTGCTATATCAACTCTTTGAGATTCATCTAAAGACCCATGATACCTAGGGGTATTTAAAAGTATTAGTAACAAATACATGGCTTCCTTTTCAAGACTTTAGGCAAGGACTGCTATTATATATCTCACAGATTAAAGAAGAAAGCCGCTGGGATTTTTAAAAGTTTATTACTTGATGCCGACAATGAGCTATATTAAGGTTCTATCATTGGATGTTATGAATACGGTTCCATTTCTAGTTTTTGTGATTTTTTTTCCATCTTCCTTTTAAGATGTGGAAGTTTCTTGGTTGCAGGTTGTTTTGGCTATTTTTGAGTAAAGTAATAATAGTGTCTTTGATCTTGGCTTTGTATCTTAGACTCCTTTCCCAAGGTAAAGTTTATGTCATTTTATAAACACCTGGTGATAATTATTGTCTTTCTTTTCCAGAGACTATTTATGGTGGACCAGAATTGTTTGAGTATAATACTATGGAGATTTAAAAAATATTCTAAAACACTTTACATATACACACACACACACACACACACACACACACACACACACACACAAAAATATATATATATAATATATAAAATATATATGTATATATAATATATATTTAATTTTACTTAGGGTATGCACTATCCTTGACATGCAGAAAAAATATACTTAAATATTTACCTATGGTTCTAGTATACTCATGGAAATAAGAATTTTAATATAATACTTTTCACATTTTATATCTTGCTTTTCCACAAGAAATAAAAAGCACCTTTCAGACATTAATCATTATTATTATCTTCTAGATGTCTAGAGGTCTAGAAGTCATTTCAGCACATAAGGAATTTTTAAAATATACAAAACTAATTCTAAATATGTAAAAAAATGTTAGTTAACACACAAGGCTGAATATTTTCCAACATGTGGGGATTTTTTCCTTTAGTTTATGATAATTTTTCTCACCTTGGCATTGCATTTAAAAGCACAGATTCTGATATCAGAAAACCTTAGGTTCATAAAATACCAGTTGTTATGACCTTGGAGGAATTATACTTCTTATATCACAATTTTTTCATCTGCAAAATATTTGGAATTGTAATTATTCATATAGATATGAAAATGATCACAATTATATATAAATTAGTTAGTAATAGTCCTAGTCAAACCAATTGATAAAGAGAAAAATTATTTGCTATAATTATTATTGTATTTGATGGCATTAGGCATTATAAATAATGGGAAAATATTTCATTCTATTTTCAATATGTATAGATAACTATAATTAAGATATCTACTGTAACATATATTATTATTATTGTTATTTTAAGCATGGACAGGTGTTCTGTGGTTTGTGCTATTATGATAAAATAAAATGCAAATATGCTTTAAATGATAATATGCAGTAGATATTCTTAATTTAGATTGGTATGTAAAAATTAAATAACTTCAAAGCTGAGCCCAAATTTTCCTCTCTGAATAGAAATGCCACCTAAAAGATTCACTTGAAGCTTTAGTTATCATTTAGAAACATTATTTGAACTAAGAGTCTCTATGTCATTTACTGGCCTAACTCAATGCCTTTCATAGAATTATCTCAATCAGTACTAACTGAGGGCTCATAGTGTATGTGGTTCTGGATGAGCTATTTTAATTCAAAAGATAGAAATGCATTAAATATCTCTGTCATTTAGCTTTACTTAAATTAGTTTTTGATAATCGGCCATAATTAGAACAATTTAAGTTCTCTTTTTATGCAGTTTATCAAACTTTGATTAATGATTTATTCATTCATTCATTCCAAAAATCACAATTAGTGCCATAATGAGTCAAGCACTGTGCTAATACCAGAAAATACTGAGACAATTTTAGCATAGCCCTTACTCTTTTGAGGCTCAATTCTGGTAGAATCTCTCTGGGAAACATACATTTATACTGCCATGATGAGCTAAGTGCCTTTGGGGGATGAAAGAAAGAGCATTTAACCACAAAAATACCGGTAAGAAAAATTAAATGATATCAAAATTTAATTCCACTAGAGAAAATTTTGTAAATTGAAAGATTGAATTAAACATCAATGATTTCACCACTCAAGGATAATTATTGACAAGATGTTGGCGAATATCTTTCTTTTTGGTGGAAAAAAATAGTGTACACACACATATGCATAGAAACATACACAATTATATAACACATATGTGTGCATATATATGTTATATAACACAGTTATGAAAACACATATAATTATGCTGTTTAGTGCTTAATACTCTACATTCTTGCTTAGAATTTTTCTTGATCATATTTCCATATAAACAAGTATTTACTTGGATTGGTTTTTCAATGACTGTCTAGAATTCCATGATACAAATAGACTACAATTTATTTAACTAATTTTACTTGATGGAACATTTAGGTGCTTTTCAATTTCTCCTACTGCAATGAACAACATCATAAAAAAGAAATTTAGGAACATTGTTCATTATTTTTGTAAGAGAAATTTCTTTAAAAATTACCAATTAAAATTGTACATATTTTAAATACAGTTGTTAAGTATTGTCAAGTAGCTTTTTAGAAACATAAAGCTATTTCCAACCCCGCTACTAGCTTACAAGCTTATAACTGTATTCATTTTTTTTTAAATTACACTAATTAAAAACATTTAATTTATTAATTAAAGTAACATTTACTGAGTTTCTAGTGTTAAACAAGAACTTTCATGGCCAAAAGCTTATCTGAAAGAAAGGGATTATTGTGTCTTATCCTGGCCAGTACAAGGACCGGTCCTGGGGCGATCACTCTGACAGCAGGCCTAGGTGGAGAAAGAAACGTGTCCCTCCCCCTGGAATTGACAGGCACTTTTATATAAAGTGGGTGGGAGAAGATGAAGTGGGGCTAGTTGAGGGATAGGTGCAGAGTCCATAAGGGATAGATGTTTGCACGTTGGATTGGTTGTAAGCAACAGTCCAGAAAGTTTGTGCATGTACAAGAAGTCAAGCACCTGGTGGTTGGCTATTCAATTAATTTTTTCTAAATAATTCCCAAGATAGCCACCTAGAAATTAATTCAAAGTTTCAAAATGTAATCAGGAAAGTAAACAGTCTTTTGCTGGTTTTGCCCTGTAGTTGTTAATTGATTAACCTTTCTTGTCTCTTCCTTACGCCCTTTGGCCTGCTGTGATTTAATTTGACATCCCAGATTTTTTCTTTTGTCACTAGTACACTACGGGCATTGTGTTAAGCACAAGAGATACAAAGAAATGAAATACAGTCACTGCCATTAAGTAGCTCACAGTCTATTTGAGGAGATAAACACAATCAGATCAATGTAAAGCAACATGAAATGTAAACACGGTGATACAAAAGGTAATTTTGGAGAACTGAGCACTTAAAGGGATGGGGGAACATTTAGGAAAATCTTCCAGGAAGAGGAGACAGAAGCCTGAAACTTAAAGAATGAACAGAAAAATAGCAAGGTGGAGAAGAGGGTTAAAAATACTTCAGGTAAAAAGGATAGCATGAATAAAGAGATGTTAAGGGCAGGAGGCCACATGAATTACATGGCAGAAAGGAAGTAGGTAGTGCTGAGACACTAAAGTGGGCAATAAGAAGTGACGATGAACAAGGCTGAATAGCAAGTGAGTATCCCTGGTCTTGAGTCCCTTGAGTTTGGACTACATCCTGAAGGTGGCAAGTGTTAAGCTATGGGATAAAAACTAAGATTTGTGTTTTAAATAAATCACAGGCTTCTTTGAGGAGAAAATATCTGGAGGAACTCTCTGAGGAGGAAGTATCCAGAGCTAAGCAGACCAATTTCAAGATCTTACTATAGTTTCAGGAGGAGATGCCCTCGACATGCATTTTTTTTTAATATGAAAACTTTCTTACAGAAAAGAACTAAGATTGTTTTAATTTTTATTTTAAAATTATTATTGGGAAGAGCTACTTGCTTTTCTTTCTTTGCAATTTGCCACATATATATTTTTGTTCCATTTTCTAGTGTAGCCTATATTTCTATTAATTTGTAGAGTCCTTTTTCTGCACATTAAATATCTAAGAGTTGGTGCCACTTCACAGAAAGATTCTGTATCAAACAAATTAAGGGCGTATGGATTTTTCATTGGATATTTTTCTTCAGCCTCATGCTCTGAAGATGGACATTGTGCTTTATACATCTCCTAGAGTGGAATATTGGTAGATGCATTTCCAATCTTATTGACTATGGCGATTATTTTTTACTTAACATCTACGAAAGCATCAGGCTTTAAGATACTCTACACGAAGGAATTTGAGTACAATAAAGTCTTTAAAATACAGGTCAAACAAGAGTCTAATTTCACAAATGGTCATATATTTGTGCCTAAGAAGCTTACAATGGGTTTAATAATTGGGAGGTTATACTGTTCTTCAAGCAGTTGTATGTTTCAGAGATTGTTAGAAGCCTGCAGATAAGAGCCTGATTAATTACATAAGACTCATAGTAGAAGACGGGAGGAGAGGGAGTTTCTAAAACACAGGTTCCAGGGCTCTACTTCTGGGTCTGTTGATCCTGAGGTTAGGTCCTTGTGTCTGTATTAACAGTCACAACAATAATGGACTAGTCTTCACATGATTTTTAAACCAGCAGTCATCAAAAGATGTACAGCTATGAAGTCAATGGTGTACAACAGAAAAATACCTGAATTGTGACCTAAGCTAAGCTTTGCCCCCCAAAATTTGTGCTGGGGTCAGATGGTGGGAGGGGAACTAAATAAAGGATGAAGTGGTTAACTAAGTAATAATTACCTTTTTCTCTGAATAAATTTTAATGTGAGGACCCTTCTCTGAAAAATCGTGCAGCATGCTGTAGCGATCTGGCAATTACATGCTAAAAGAAAAAAATAGTACAAAACAAAATAACCATAACAAAAACAAATACAAAATTCTAAGTGGGAACTCAGGAGAAATCTCTGATGAAAAGAAAAAACACTAAAGGATGTAGTATTCAGATTAGGCCCTTAATGACTCTATGATGCAGGGTTTGAGAAAAGAAATAGGTTTTTTTGAATAAAAGAAACAGCATGAGCAAAGGAACAGGGGGAAAAATATGGGAAGATGTGAGAACCTTTTGATCAAGACACGAGATGCATGAATAGGATCTCATACGAATCGTGCAGAGCTGGGTTTGGTCAATGACAGCCAGAGCTGGGCTGTGTCTGAACCCAAATCAGTGTTCAGTGGGAAAGCACACTAGTTTCTTTTTAAGAAATACACAATCAGAGAAATGAGCAGTGATGTGATTCAGATTACAGGGCTTTAGAAACAAAACCCATATAGGTTTATGATGGGATCATCAAGAACCTCAAATTATGTGCAGATATATGTGATACACAGTAACTTTTTCCCTTAGGCAGTTGAACAAGCACAATCAATATAATCAACTAAATCTTAAGAGCTCATTTGAGTAATCTAATTTTTAAATGTTCCAGCCTTAAACTACCTTAATGGCTTGTGAATACAACAAGATAACTGGTATATAATTAAAGGACGCTTTAGGTCCCTTTCACTACATTGTAAAAAAATTGTTAAACTGGATCGAAAACAAGGCTCTATCTATCTTTAGGACCAAGAAGGTCAAATAGTAGCAGAGCTGCCTTTCAAATCAGCTATGAGTGTATTTCATGTAAGCAAACAGTTCCAAAACTGCCCATATGTTTATAGTAAGAAAACTCGTGGTTATTTGTCTCAAATTCGAGAAAAAAAATCTCTTTTTTGAAATAGCTCTTGTTAAGTGGCAGTCAGAATCTCAGAACCGTCACTGAATTTCTCACTAAATGAGCATCAGTTTCTTGATTTCCACTTTCCAAGAACATGATACTGAAAGTTGTCTACAGATAGAAAGCCATGCCTGGATTTTTTCTAGGATATTTCATTCTTCTATATGCTTACATTTAATTGACAGAATTCTATGCAAGGGTAATCCACTTGACTGCTAGATTTTACTGCAGGTGGGTTTGGAAGAGAACTAATTTTGGTCCAGGATTAGCTGGTGGTGTTTGAAGGAACAATTCTCTAGATTGCTGATTCTGATGTTAATAACCCAGATGTTAGTAAAAGCTGCCAGCTGGGAGTACAACAACCAAATTCCCTGTGTATGTACTCTAATGATGATGAGTGAGTCATTTGACCACAACCAACATTCTTGGCTCTACTGACTGTTAAGGCTTGTAACCTCATTGCCTCAGTTTAAGACACAGTGTAGACATTTTAAAAAGTGGATACTATTATAAAATCCTCCTGTCTGCTATTTTTGTAAATCCAGAATATAATTCACCTTTGTGTTTTGATTGTTTCATAAGGAAAAGCCTTAAATTATATAAAAAAGGTCAAACTTTATTTCACTTCTCCTGCTATAGGAAGATAAAGAAACATAATATGGTGACCTACAGACACCCCCTCCCCAACTACACCCCTACTCAACTCTTAACAGTGATACTTATTGAAATTATTTGGATCAGATATAAAAGGGCCAACATTTGAAATGATGGTGTTTTGCATGTTTTAGACTGTGCTTTCTTCCCATTATTACATGATATAAGGAACCAGACAAATTAAAGATATGGTAAAATAAAGTTTATTCAGCAAGCAAAAATGAAGTGAAACATAGGTAATGAATATGCTGTTGATTACTACACAGCTGAATTCATTGTATTGTCTCAAACTGCGTATCTGTCAGACCTCGGTGTCTTTTTCATACTATGAGACAATGAGATCTGTAGCTACTATTTTCCTGTGAACATGATTTCACCCATATGGATAAAATCCATTGGGAAGATATTTAAAATCAAAACACACAAACTGTGTAGAATTCAAACTCCAAATTCATAAAGAGTGGATTTGTTTATTTTTCCCTTCTTGGGGTGGTAAAAGAGAAAGGAAATCTATGTAATTAGAATGTTTTTTCAAGCTTAATAGTATGTGAATACATTTTTTCAATAGCTCATCTAAATCCTTGTGAGCAAGATATGAGCTAAACACTAAGTAGACCATCAACTTCTCAAATCTATTGATTTAAATATAGAAGAAAAGAGAGATAGTCGAGCATATTCTAAAATTCTCATCTTTGTGCACAGCATGAAAACATTCCAGAGCCTTTCAGAGTGAGGAGAAATGCCTCATTAAATAATAGAGAGTTCCATTCAGTATTATAAAAACCACATGGACAGTGTTATAAAGAGTTATTCTTTAGATCAAGCAAAAATAAATTTCTGTATAGGAACTAGGGAATTTATCTGAAACCTGTAAATAGAAAAGGAAACCTCTTATATTAAAGTACATCAAAGAAGTTTCTTTATGTACACATCGTATTTCATTATATAAACTAGTAATAAATCAATAGGATGAATGTAGCATAAAATGGCTGATATGCATTTATTACTTTAAAAATAAATATTTCAAGCATATTATACTAAAATATATTTACAATAGGTTTTGGGTAGATGCCAATTATCAAGTTAAAGAAGTTCATTTTTTTCCCAAAGATATTTTTATTAATGATTGATGTTTTTCTGCATTCTTTATAAGAATTAAATGGATTTGCTTCTTTATCAAAAGTGTGAGCTATATTATTAAATTTTCTAAGTCTAAATAATCTTTGTAGTTCAAGGATAAAATCTTACTTGGCCATAATATCTTTATGTATATATCTTTGATTTCATTTGTTAATATTTACTTGAGAGTTCTACAATTATGACACAAGTGAATTTGGATTACATTTCTCATTTTTTGTTTTTCATTCTTGCCTGTCCTATTTTGGTATTAAAGTAAGATAAGCCTGGTAAACAAAGTTGAGGGGTCTTCAAGTTCTGCCTAGATTCTGACCCATTTATTAAAATTTTGGTAATACTTATAAGTCTTCAACTTATTGTGCTTTTAGGGGGTGAAATTTTAAAAACCATTGATTAAAATCTTTTTTTATTTTAGAGGAAGGCTGTTTTATTATTTATTTATTTATTAAAGATTTTATTTATTTTGTTTTTAGACAGAAGGGAAGGGAGGGAGAAAGAGACGGAGAGAAACATCAATGTGAGGTTGCCTTACACACGCCCCCTACTGGGAAAGTGGCCCGCAAACCAGGCATGTGCCCTGGCTGGGGAATTGAACTAGCGACCCTTTGGTTTGCAGGCCAGCATTCAATCCACTGAGCTCTACCAGCGGGTTGATTAAAGACTTAAGAAGCTATAGATAATTGTGCATTTTGTATTCAATCTTTATTTAGTTTTGGAAGCTTATTTTCATAAAATTGCCTTAAAATAATTTATTTACAAACTGTTATTCATGATTCCATTAGGAATTTTCAATCACTACAGTCTCTGTATTTAGATGTTATTTAAAGTCTATTACTCTATTTATTGATTGATTGATTGTTATTTAGAGACTTTTAAAATAATCAGAAACAAGTAGATTAAGGAATGACGCCAGAATTTCATGTGCCACTGAACCAGTGTTGACTTTATCATTTTTTTCTTCTAATACTTCCTATATTTAACACACTCAGATATATTGAATTGAGAACTGTGGTAGAGACAGAGAGAACCTCAGGAGGAAACCTTTTGTTCCGGGTCTAGGAGCAGAAAAGAAAACTCTTATGCTCAGAGAAAGCAGAGGAAAATCCTCTTTTGTTTCTCATTCATTCTTTTTTCTATCATCTTTCTCCCTAGCCCCAAAACAACTTTATAGTGGCATCTGTGACAGCGTAAGTAAGAGTTGTGTGATCCCGCACAACTCCAAGCTCTTGAGGGTATAGAACCTCCTTGTTTCTGTGACGAAGCTGCAATTCTAAGAAGGCTGGCAAAACCTCATTGTTGTTTGTCTGTATGTTATTCTCTGCTCTCCTGCCACTTGGCCCTGGGCATGACACTATTGTGGAAATAAATTTGGTTTCTAGCCAGAGGAGTTTCAGGGGGATAAAAAGATATTTCAGGGAACCAGAAATTATCAGAGTGGTTGAAGAAAGCAAAGCACTCAAGAGATAGACCCAGGATGTTGCTAATGAACTCCTGGGATTATCCTAATTTATACATTTTTGAACTTGAACATAATTTATATGGAGTTTAATGCATAAACTTTATGCAGGTATCAGATGAATTACTGAGTGGTGCACTTATAGAACAAATCAGAATAGCAGTGCAAAGTGTTTGAAAACTGAACTTACATAGGAGCCATAGTGTAGAGAAGGTGGGTTAGGATGTGCAGCTTGATTGTCTGTCAAAATATCATGACCTACAATTGGTTGCGCATCAACACAAAGGTTATCCATTATCCATCAAACTTATATAAGGCCCAGAGGCTCATAACATAATATTCAGAATAACCAGGATACAATATAAAATTACTTGGAATGAAAAAAAAGTCTCAATTTTCAATGTAAACGAATAGTTTCACAAAATGAGATGATATAAATGCCGATATCATCTGACAATATTTTTAAAGTAGCAGTAATTCTAAAAATAATAAATAAGCAATCACAAATATTTGATAAATTAAAATACTGTCAGAAAAGAAATAAAAGCCATAAAGAGGAACAAAACAGAAACTTTCGAATTAGAACTCAAATAAAAACTTATTGAATGAACTCAAGAGCAGAAAGAAGGTGATGGAGGAAAGTTCAGTGAGCTTGAAGACAGATCAACACAAATTACCCAATCTGAGAATCAGAAGAAAAAATATTGAGAAATGAACCAACCTTCAGGACCTGTTCCATAACCAAAGGTCTAACATTTGTTTCATCAGAGTCCCAGAATGAGAGAAGAAAGAGTGAAAAGCTAGAAAAATATTAAAATAATTGCTGAAAACTGAAAAGTTTGGCAAAAGGCACAGTTCAAGAAGCTAAGTAAACTCTTAACAGGATAAACTCAAAGAAATCTATTTCAGGCACCGCATAATTAAACTACATATCAAGACAAAGAACATTGATATAGGCCTTACTCACTAAATTTAGAAAATTGGAAACTAACAAACAAATGGAAGTTCAGAAGCCCCTAACCTGGATGTTACAAAGCATATTGAAAATTATTCTTAGGTTTAAGCAAGAAATCAAATGGATATTGCAAACTACTTTTAAAAGAATGTTGATGGTAGTTCTAAATATTAAAACCTACAAGGGGAAGCCAAAATAGTATTCTGAGAAATAAACTGCATCTAATGAAATTATTGCAAATACTTGAAGAATACTTGCTGCTGCACAGAGTTAGCAAAACTCATAAGGTCACAGTTCTCTCCAGGCTGTCAAGTCTGCTCAGGACTTTTGACTCCAGGGAGTTAAGTTCTAATGACAAAGTCAGAGGGAAGAATCCCCACAAGACCACCTTCACTTCTAACACCAACCAGAAGTGCAGGGGTTTCCCCACATGACCCTCAGGTTCAGTAATTCACTAGAAAGTCTCAGAGAACTCACTGAAAGCTCAGGTCAACCCTACTCTTAAGCAGTAGAATTATGGATTTTTGTAACAGGAACAGGTGTCACTGAAGATTTTTAAGCAGAGAAGTAATGTGCTGGATGTGTAATTGTGCTGAGTAACTCTGCAACATTTGCATTTGGATTGGAGAGGGAAGAAGGAGGCTGGAAGACATGTGGCTTAGAGCCTGACCTGGTACAGAAAAAACAGGAATATTTACTTGTTTATTTCTAAATATGTAATGATATTTGAGTGTGGTTTAATTGAGTTAATTTCTCTGTTTTTAAAATTAATTTTAGTTATCTTGCATTTGGGCAATTAACATAATTTGATCTAATTGCATATTTAATGTAAATATCTCTAATCACATAATGTTTATGTGTTAATGACATAATTAGATGAGGCACAATAATAATTCTAATGATGTCATAAAATCTTTATGAGGCAAGGCTAAACATAAGCATACCACACAGCAGGGAGGTATCCCTTGAGGTCAGAGACTGGGAAGTGAAAGGGACCATATATTGTCTACTTGAGCCTATTCATTTAACAATAATATTTTACCAGATTATGAAATAGACATTTGCATAGCTTCTCCCTAAATTCATTTTTATAGCAATATACTGAGATTAGTTATTTTTTTAAAAAAAGGGAATAAGAGTTTCAAGGAATGCAATGGTCCCATGAAAAGGGGGGGAATTTCCAAGGAGAAAGAATAGACTAATGCATGGGATGGTTCCTAGTTCATTTTAATTATTCATTCATTTATTCCTCTAATATTTACCAGAAATCCACATACTCTAGGACATTAACCCAGGCCTACTTGACCACAGAATATTAGATCCGAAACTATATATTACAGCCCCTCATAAATAAAACCTGGTCTAATTATAATAAGAGGGATATAAGGGGAATAAATAGCAATGGACAAAAGTAAAATAAAAAATAAATGATAAAATATTTTTTAAATTAATTTTTAATTAAGAAAATAAAATTAATAAATGGAGGAATACACAATAAAAATGCAGGGTGCTCTATAATAGGACAAGGAATTAACTGGTATTTACAGAGGAATGAATAATGAAATATGCTTTCAGAAATTTGGGGAGGTTTTATAGAAGGAAAGATAAGGGAGTTATATTTTTAAAGGGGAAGCACAAATTTAACAGATAAAGTAGAAGAAAAAGACAATTATATCAGAAGTATCAATTTTCTCAAAGATAAATTATTATTACAAATAATGGTTTGTTTGAGTGCCAAACCAGGATTTGTGTGGAGAGAATGATGATGTTAGATGTTCAGTTTGGGGCTAAGAATAAAAAAAATTATTTGCCAGACAGAGTTTGAGTTCTGTTTTATGGACAATGAAAAATTAATAAAGACTTTTAAATCTAGAGAATTATGTAATTAGACTTGTGTTTTAGAATGAAAACTCTAAGAACAGTGTGAAGGTTACTTAAAGGCACAATATGAGTTACAAAGCAGTGAGACAGAAGTTTTATAATAACTAGTTTAAACAACTAAAGGGTTGAAGTGAGGACATAGAAATAAAAATGTGTGCAATTTTTTCAGTGAAAATATGTATATAAATACAGATAGCAATCAAATATAATATGGTTATAGAAAGATCAAATTAAAACATTAGCACAATGAATGGGAAATAATAATGGGAAAAGGTAGAGAAGAATCACTTTTAGAATGGATAGATAGTAACGTCAGTTACCAAGTTAAGAAATAGGGCAACAAGAACAGACTTGGGAATAAAGGGAGTGATTTCAATGCACATATGTTGAAAATGCGGTCCAGTTAAGTGTTTAATCAGCCCACCAATATCTTTCACATTTCAATCATTTGAATATCATCTTCACAATTTTTGCCAAATCACATTATGTGTACTATAATTTGCTTAATGCTTATCTTTAAATGTATTCACATTTTTTATCTACGTATACTTATTTTAAAAATAAGACCTAGAACCTGTGTCATTAATGAAAACAAGTACCATCAATTGTCCTCCAGAAAGTAAACATTAAAATAATGCAATACACCAAAACATATTTCACATTTTCAACTAAATGTGAATGCAATTTGTCATCATTATAATAATTTATCAAAACAGATTTAGTACCTGAAAACTTTTTCTCTCAATAAGGATAAAACTCCTTTGAAAGTGTCATTTCACTTAGTCTGTGTTTAAAATGAAAATGAGGTTCTATATTCATGTAACAGTTCCAATATTTAGTTCTGAAATTCATTGACACTGAGAAAATGTATTCATGTTTACATGGTAAAAATGGTGACATGACTAACCAGAACATAATTTAACTTTGTTACCAAGGATCGAGCTCTTGAAGCCATAAGGAAGGAGATGGGTAACAACCTGATGAGTGCCTCTCTCCTCTCTCCAAGAAGAGATTTCAATAAATTTTTGTGAAATGATAACAAATATATGTTGTTCTCTGCCCCCAGTTCTTAACACAGAGCTCCTTATAGGGGTGCTATGAGAATTTTTTGCTCTAGCATTTAGTCTTTGACTCCAGTTCCAGGCATGAAGCTTCTAAAACTCTTATAATTTCCTAAGTGATAAGAGTACTAAGAGCATCTTTTGTTTTAATATTTGGTGTTTGACGCCTGTCCAGACACAGGGCTTCCAAATCCCTAGGGATTTCCCGGGTGTTAGGAGAGTCTTTTGTTTTAATGAGGCAACTCTGGGTGGGCTCCTGGTTGGGGGCTAGTCACCAGAAAGATGAGGCCACAATTGGAAGCTTCAACCCATCCTTCATTTTCTAGAGAGAGGAGAAAGGCTGGAAATGGAGTTAATAAGGGATTATGTCTATGTGATGAAGCCTCCATAAGAATCCCAATAGTATGGCATTCAGCGAGCTTCCAGATTGGTGAACACATCCGTGTATGGAAAGGGCGACCCACCCAAACTCCACAGGGACAGATCCTGCACTTGAGACCTTCCCAGACCTTGCCCTGTGTATCGCTTCATCTGGCTGTTTATCTGTATCATAGTTTTAAACTAGCAAACACTAAGTGTTTCCTTGAGTTCTGTGAGCTATTGCAGCAAATAATGAAATGGATTGGGGGAGAAGTCATGGGAACTTCCAATTTATAGCCAAATCAGACAGAAGTGGGTAACCTGGGGAACCATTTGGAGTTTGAAGTGGGGGAAAGTCTTTTGGGATAGAGCCCTTAGCCTGTGGGATCTATTTGCAGGTAGAAATGAGATAAACTGTAGAACACTCAGCTTGTGTTGCAGAATTGCTTGGGTGGGAAAAACCCCGTACATCTGGTCTCAGAAGTGCTGTGAACGTGGTAGTAGTATGAGAGTAAAGGAGAAATACAGGGGTAATGCAGGTTTTTCCTAACACACTTCTTTTTTTTCTTTTTTAAAAATTGTTGTTCAGTTACAGTTGTCCCCATTTTTCTCCCTTTGCTCTCCCCTGCTGCATCCAGCCCCAGCTCCCAAAGACAATCCGCACCCCCAACACACTTCTTAAAACCCTTTCTGCTCCACCTCCCAGAGCCTTCAGCATCTACCAGAGTCAGACACTAGCCCCAGGGGTACGGCGAGAACTTCAAACGTAAGCTGCCTTTGTGCTACCTATGCTTAGGGCAGCCCCAAGTCAGAGAAGAGCCTGGTGGTCCTAGTCATTGATAACAATGAGTGCTCAATATTTCTGCAGCCGTGCCTTGCAAGGTCCTGACAATCAAAGCCATCCCTGAACTCCCTGAGGGAAGAAAGGCCAAGTCTGCAGATACCTAAATAGCTCAGCCTAAACCTGAAATCATCTTCTGAATCCCAGGTAATGTGATACGACCTTTTCAGAAATACCGTAGTGACTAGAATTGGAACTAAAGCTTAGAGGAGGTTAGACTTTAGCTGTGAGGAATGGGGCAATGTAGGGATCAGGAAGTAATTGTTATCATAGGAACAGATTGATGGTAATTTTGGATACACTGATATCTAGCCTGTCTTATCTCTCTGTGACTAAGGGCTATGTATGTATCATCATGTTCAATCAATCTAAATTTTCATTATATCACTGATTTCATTTTTTATCCTGCCCATATATTATTTGCTTTATAAGAATATCAGGTATATATGTATATATGTGTGTCCATAAACAGTGGTGGTGGTTGTTTCAACTGGAAATTGAGATCTGTGCATTAAAACTGGTAGAATAGATTCTTGAAGTGAGTCTGAGAATGAGTGACGAGTGTAAATATATTTTTGTAATGGCAACATTTCAAATTAGTATGCCATCCTTTCTTACACTTATATACACCTGTATTATGCAAATGTCTTCTTTGAGATTAAAAATTTTTTTAGACATGAGGAATTTACATTGATTTTATGGGGGTACAATAGATACAAACTGATACTTAAAAAATATTTGCATTAGTGTGCCTGTAGAGGTCCCTCTGGAGCTATTACATTTCCTTGGTTCAAATGTTTAGTTTTTGTAAAATATCTAACCACACATTAATCAAAATTTTGTTTTAAAAACCATTCCAGTTTCCCTGGGAAATTACATAAGTTGTACTATAGATACATATTTAATTTCAAATTATTTTTTAAAATAAATATACATGTATGAAATTAGGGATCAATATAAATTGAGCTAAGGATTTCAATCATAAGACTTACCATGGTTTACCAACCAATTTTTCTTTCATTGATTTCAATTTTCTTTCAAATTAATGATGGTAACAAATATTATTATTCACTAGTATTTTTAGTTCCATAAATTTGTCATTATTTGTGTTAATTTATAATGTTACTTTTATGTCTTATTTTTTGTGAAGATTTTCTAGAATAAGACAAGGCATTAAAAAATATAAAAACAAATAAATACAGTAATTTAAGAGAAAAGTAAATTCTCAAGCTTGATATTCTCGTCATATAATTGTTGATCTTGTTTTAAATCCCGTTCTGACTGGTTTAACCCATGATACTTAGTATGAGTAGTGTTTAGTTAGTATCTTTAAGTCCTGTTGTTTTACTCTAGAGTGTAGCATAAATCAGCAATTTGGTTGTTACAAAAAATCAGTAATTTTAAGAACTAAACTCCCATTCTTATTACATTTATCCTCATACCACTTTTGCACATTTTTTGGTTAAAATTACACCCAGGTATTTTATCTTTTTGTGAACTCCCCAAAATGAAATTTATTAAATATCCTGATAATTTATTAAATTCTTGTGTTATGTGCAGTAGCTTTGCAAACATTGAAGTTCTTGGATTTTCCAGATATGACACCTTATCAAATACAAATAGATATACTTACATCTTTTCTTTTTCAATCCTTTTGGCTTTTTACCCCAAAATGCAATCGCTGTCTCTTTAACTGTCTTTGCTAATATTGATGTTACCTTTTTTTAAAAAGTCATAATGATAACTTCATATTTAAGTAGAGAATGTAGTGTTTTATCATTCAGTAAAATAATTTAGCTTTTTGTCTATGTGTATGTGTGTTTGCTTAGCAAATGTGCCAATATATATGTATGTATTCAGATTAAGGATGTATCCATTGATACTCACTTTACCGGCTGTTCTAATAGATATTTGTTGAGAATTTTCTGGACTTTAAAGAGGTGATATTATTTTTCTTTTAAATCTGCCAATATAACAGACTTAAATTGATTTTCTCATTAACATTTTTTAAATTCCTGCCTTGCCTTCTGAAATAAAACTCACTTAGTGATATTTTTATAATATACATTCGATTTAATTTTCACTTAACACATTTAACATTTTATATCATTATTCATAAGTAGTATTTTTCTTCCTTTTTTTTACCACCTTTACTGGGTATCAATTTATAGTTACTCCATACAGTTTTCTTATGTTGCATTTTACTGAAATGGTCAAGTAATGGTTTCAGATTTTGGGAAAAAGTTCCAGGAAATCCCCAGAGATTGGTCATTTCGAGGAGAGGGACTCTTAAAAACTTTCTCTATTTCTTTTGTTGACCTTATTCTTTTAAAATAAAATGACACAGTAATATACAAAAAAAAAGATTATTCTAAATAAAAGTCTTCTCTGATTGAGTGAATTAATTCATAATTCGTAGATGCTAGGAAGAACAAGATGGATAAAAACAAAATTACGTCAAATAGAAGCAAAAGACCCAGAGGCATCTAACTATAACCCGTATCAAGCTGTGCAAATTATAATAGTAGTGCCTTAAAAAAGCCCAACTGATGTCTAGAAAAAGACATGTTAAGATGATGACAGTAATCATGATGTTCTTACAAAGAATAGTGATTTGACCTGAAAGTTAAGGTGTATTTTTATGGCAAATAGCAAAAACAGAGATGAAAAAATGTTAAAGCATTCAAAGAACAAAAAAGACAGAGAGTTAAAAGTAAAACATAGTACTTGAAAAAATGCTCATCATTACTAATCATTACAAATCAAATGGTATCTCAATTACAATGAGATACCATTTTATGGCACCAAACAAACACATGAAAACAACCAACAACAACAACAGTAACAAAAAAGAAAAGAAAAGAAAAATTTTGGGTGAGGACATGGAGCAATTGGAACCTTTGGGCACTGCTGGTGGGAATGTAAAATAGTGCAACCACTGTGGATAACAGTGTGGAAGTCCCACAACAAATGTAAAGAAAATGGAATTACTGTGTGATCCAGAGTACTGCTTCTGGGTATACATATACCCCAAAGAATCGAAAGTAGGGACTTGAACAGATATTTTTACATCAAGGGTGAGACAACATTATCTGCAGTAGCCAAAAGGTGGAAACAACCAAGTATTTATTGATAGATGAATGGATAAACAAAATGCAGTGTATACCTACAATGGAATATTATTCAGCCTTAAAAAGGAAGGAGGTTCTTCTATCTACTGCTACTCTGGGTAAACCTCACAGACATTATGCTAAGTAAAATAAGCCAGTCACAGAAGGACAGATACCATAGAATTCACTTTTATGAGGTTCCTAGAGCAGTCCAATTCATAGAGCTGGAAAGTAGAATAGTGATTGCTAGGGCCTGGGAGAGGGGACCTTGATAGGGGCTGTTTAATGGATGCAGAGTTTTAGTTATGCATGTTCAAAGCGTTATGGGGTAAATGGTGGATATAGTTGCAAAACTATGTGAAAGTACTTTATGCCACTGAACTTTACTCTTAAAAATGGTAAAAATGGCAAAATTCATGTTGTATATATTTTGCCACAATTTTTAAAAAGTGAAGGAAGGGCAATGTAAAGAAAATGACCTCTCAAGGCTGGGCAGGGACGAATTAATATCGACAGGCTAAGGAGAGTAGCCTGCTCTGGCAAACGCTAGACAAAGTAGGATCGAAGTAATTGCAGATAAACTGTTGAGATTCTATTTACCATCAGGCAGTCAGTGGTGTGATAGCTGCTCTCAAAGATCATTATATATTTCCTTCTTCCCAGTGCATGCACGTCATTCTCTCACATGAGCTAACCCTTTAATCGCAAGTTGGAAATATTTTTTCTGAGAATTACTTCGAGATTATCACAATATGTGCTTAAAAAATTTCATTCACTTCCCACACCATCTTCCTCAACCTTCCATCCATGTATTTTTACCTTTCCCAAACAGGTTTGGTCATGAGAACTGAATTAAAACTACTTAGCTCTGGATGCAGAAGTGGCATGTAGTTGACCCAACAGTCTCCCTTTTCTGACATGTGTCTATTCAGGTTCTGGGTCGGCAGCAATGTGCTCAGTAAAGGCGTGCCTCTGCCCCCGATATAAAGGATACATTTTTATGGAGCTAAGCAGTTCACCTTTGTGATCCTTGGTTCCGGGGTAGGCGTTGTGTCCAAATTTTCAATGATGAGAATAAACAAAGTCTTTGAGGTGACTCCTGAGGAAGATTGTCCTTTCTGCTAAAGCGTCAAGTAGGAGAAACGCTCACTGCTCACTCCCTTCTTCCTTCCTATGGTTGCAGGTATGTGAGAATGTGATTTCCGAAGTTGAGACAGACATGCTGTGACCATGACAGGAGACTCTTCTAGTTGATTAAAAATTGCAGAACAGATAGATGATGGAAGACCTGGGTTCATGTTAATGTCACCAAAATGCGACTCTGGAACTACGAAAGTTTGCGCTTACAATGAGGGAAAATGAATGTTTGCGTTGCTAAGGTAATTTTACTTGAGCTTTTTTTTAAACTCAAATTTGATTCTATCTGAAGTGATATACCCGTTCTTTTACTTATTTATTTGCTCCTTTTGAATGAGTGATCATTATACTAGTGGACATTTCTCTAAGGGAGAGAATAAAATAAAGCCTGGTCATGGGCTCAGGTGGGTAGGGTGGATGGTATACGTGCACTTAGTTACCCTACCTATTTTCCATTAATTAAAAAAAATAATGTCAGATTAGTTAACAACCTATATATAAAAGCACAGAAAAAAGGAGCAAATCAATATTCTATCCCTTGTCATCCAGTTTTTCTCGGTTGTGTTTATGAACTACTTTCAGATTTATGGAAAATCATTAGCCTTCAAACAGGTAGCCTCTTGCAAAACAAAACAAAACAAACAAAACAAAACAGTTTTAATTTATAGAAGAAATAGGTTTTAATGATGCTTAATTCCAACTCAAAAAGAGTGTTTCTGAAATGTACAGTTTTCAATCACTCTTTTCTTGGGTCTTATGAGCAGACATAATTCTCACTTGAAATATTTTTCCCTTTTAAGTGGGGAGAATGAAGATGTGAAATGGATGTAGAAATTCTGTTAGCTTCACCATTTGTTGCTGTGTAGTTGCAGTTAAGTGATTGCTCTTTAATAAACTACGATGGGAATCTTCATCATTAATAAAATTTGTCACATGTGGCAGAATCCCAGTTGCTTGCATAATTCCTCTCGTCTCTCTACTTAAGTAAAATCACCTGGGACATATTGTTAATTGTTTGTAACATGAAAATATGTCTAAATGCAGAGTTGTGAAAAATATAACTAATTTAATTTGCATTCAATAATTGTAGAACAAATAAGACAGGGAAAACAAAGAGATTGGATTGAGGATTGGTTAAAATATGAAATGTGTTGGTGTTTGAAAATGACAGGAAACTAAAAGCAATCAGATGATCCCCTGTAGATGACTGGAAATAATGACCTGCTTCTGAAAGTGGTACAAGATGGCTTGAATAGAACCCTGAGCAAAAACCGCATTCCCCTGTGATCCTAAGAAACAGATCTATTGACCCAAATTGACAGTATGTTGGCAGAGTAATTTGGAATAGCCTCTCCTCCAACAGGTGATAAAAATTGAGTGTGGATCACACACAGTGTAAAAGTTTAATTTTTTTATTCATATTAAGTAAAAACGACAAGAATGCAATTCATCTAGCAAGCACATTTGTTTAGTTTATTCCTCTGTTGGTAATATCTCAGAACCAAAAAGATATTGTGTTTAAACAATATTAATTTTTATTTATTGAAATGTTACTCTGAAATTGTCTCTTTTTGTTTGTTTCACATGAATGTCTCATAAAATACTCCAATATTCATGGTAATACTCGTTTACTAAAGTAAACGTGTATTAGGCTATGGTAACAAAATATGATTTCAGATTTTAATTTTTTCTTTGCCTTTCTCCTTACTCCAATACCTGGCACAGTCCTTTTTGCATAATAGAAATTAGAAGATTTAAATTAGCCAACTGAGTTTTTTTATTGACACTCACGCATATGTGACAAAATTCAGTTCCATGCAATACTTATTTATTTAACCAACAGCAAGTTTGAAACATAAATAAATACAAATTAGTACATTTGAAAAATATGAAAATTTTTAAGCACAGAGATTCATCTTCCACTATTTTAATCTAAACCCCTAATGACAAGTTGTAGCTGTTGAAAATTGACAGAGGAGTTGTTAAGCGTAGAAGTTGTTGACAGTTTTTAAAGCTATTTTCTAAGATGTCATTTCCTATATACTTGAGAGAGTGAAGTTAAACATTTTTTTTTTACTGCTAATCTTAAGAAACTGTGGCATTACAAGCTTTACAAGAAGAATTAGGAGTGGACCACATATATAGTTCACCATTAAATTCCTATTTTTAAATGGATCAATTCTTTGTACAAAGTGAGGTTTATACCACATTAAACTTTCAGGACATTCACTAAGGGGACCTTCAGAACTCTGTTAGCAGTGTTTTCCTTAGCAGATGGCAATAATATGACCTGTTTATAGAATTATTCTGTGTAATAACAGCTCAAAGTTATTTCTAAATCATTAAGACCTGTGAAATCTCATATCAATGACCAGGTTAAGCTACATTTTCTTTTTTTAAATATAATGTTAATTCTTCTCTAAACTATGTTTTGTTAGTGCAAGGGAGGGAGTGGTTGAAAAATACTCTTTGTGCCCTGGCTGGTGTCGCTCAGTGGATTGAGAGTTGGCCTGTGAACCAAAGGGCCGCCGGTTCGATTCCCCAGTTAGGGCACGTGCCTGGGTTGCAGGCCAGGTCCCCATTGGGGGATGTGCAAGAGGCAACCACACATTGATGTTTCTGTCCCTCTCTTTCTCCCTCCTTCCCCCCTGTCTAAAAATAAAATAAATAAAAATCTTAAAACAAAATTCTTTATACACAGCATGTTTGAGGAAACCATGTTTTGAGTTAATCAAAACTGTTACATAAAAACATCAAACATGCAAAAGCATCAAAAAATTCAAAATGTGTGTTCACTTGTGTGTGTGTGTGTTTTAATAAAGCCATTTATCATTGCTGAGCATGTAGGGCTAAGGTAAAAAATACCTTATAGTTTATCAGTCCTTGGGTTTTCCTTGCTAACACAGTTATAAACATGGATGGCTGGTTTAAATTGAAGAAAAGCAATATTAATTTTGACAAGGGTTTTCTTACATGCATTTTCAGTAAACCATTTCTTTTTAGTGATCATAAGCTTTATGCACTATCAGTATAACACATCATGCCTGGTTTCATCAGCAATTATAAAATGTCATCTTCCAAGATGTGACAAACTCAGCAGGTTAAAATGGATGCACTTCACTAAAGCCCTTGACTCTAGCTTTAAATAAAACTTTTCTTATTGAATGGAAAAAAAAATTTAACAAAGGGAAAAATCATCTAGATCCCTGTTTTACAATATTGTACTCAATAGAGTATACTCAGGAAATCTATGAAAGAATAAGGACATGTTGTTTTGCCCTATCAGTATTATCAGACATAAGTAGAAAAATACTATAAAAATATAGATAGGGTCTGAAAGTATAGTTTATCAGAAGAACATATTAAAATATAAAACTACTGTGACCTTTTAAACTGTGCAAAGGGTCACGAAAGTCTAATCTCTAACACAATTTTCTACTTTCATGACAAGTAGCACAGTGTTAGACATATAATAACTGTTAGTATGGAAAAGGTATAAGGAAATGATAAAAAGGTTGTGATTTTTAGACTTATATATCAGAACTACGACCACTCCCTTAGAAAACTCAGCCTCCTAAGATGGTAGTTTTCAATGATCATTTAAAAATATCTTATGTCCCAAGTAGACTGAATGACAGTGTACATTCTTCGTATAATTTTTAATGAGTTTTAGTTATCATCATAAACAGCTTTGAGGTAGAACATTTTTAAATCAAATCTGCACAGAAGAGAGGTATACGGACTTTTAACATTTTTTAGTTGGCGATTATGTGTTGTTCAACCCTATTTTATCATTTAGAATTTGCCTCAAGAGTGGCCTTCACACGGGAACAGTCTCCCGTGCATACTGTTTCCTCATCCAGGCATATTTATCAGTGTTACCAAGTCAATGCAGAGCAGACTGAAGAAAGTTTGGAAGAAATCTGAATATAAACTTTGAAAAGCTTCATATCTAATTTATTAACCATATACAAAGTACATAGTATAGTTCAAAACTAGAGTTTTTAATGCTTTTATTTGCAGTAACATAAAAACCATCCAATTATAAAAACAATTGCTTTTGCATTGTGGGAAAAATTAGTTCTGATTTCATAGAATCTCATTCTCCTGCTGGTATGCAAATATTTACTTAGCAGGAATCATTGCTCAATAAAAATTATCATAAAGTATTAATGATCTGATATAAGGATGTTCCATAGAATAGAATCTATAATTTTAACTCAGAAATGACTTTTGAAATAATTTGGTTAAAATTCCCTAATTTAAGAGATAAGAAACCTGGAGTCCAAAAACATTAAATAATGTGTCACATCAAGTTAGAGTCAGACTTAAGACTAGAATTGAGGATTCCTAGTTTAAAGTCCAGTATTCTTTCCATCAACATGCAAATTTTCACCGAATTATAATGATTACCCAATTTCTCTCCTGGTGGAAATCCTCTACTTTATGTTAACACTCATAGGAAGGAGATCAATATGGCCTTATACCATGAGATGGCTCTTTAAATTAGTTTTCCAGAAACAATTCAAGTTAGTTTGAGGACAGTTGTAACAGGGAAAATGAAAAACTGAACTTTAGAAATTTAAATGTTAAAAATTATTAGATTAACCCCCAAGTCTTTATCATTATGCAACCCACACTTACTAAATTTTCACCCTGCACAAAGCTTCCTTCAAGATAGTTATCTAATTTGAGGTTTAAGTCACTGTGGTAGAGTATACACAGTAGTAACATTTAATGTTTTAAATCTGAAATTGGAATGAAAGTGAAGGCTGCCAAAGATTAGGTGATAAGCCCAAAAGAGGAAGAAATGAGATTATCCTACCACCCAAAGCCTCATGCTTTGAGTTGGATAAGTTAGTCCAACCTGTAAGAACAGCTTTGCTCAGTGATGCTGAGAGAAGCAAGCTGAGAATTAGCAGCAGTCTCTTGAGTGGACACAGCTCAGTAGTGCCTAATCCAAGGAGAAATGATGAGGCTGACTGCTCTGGCCAAGGCTAATATTCAGAGGATTATAGCTAGAGATAAATGTGAGAGGCATTCAGGAGGACGGAGCAGAGGTGGATTAGGCTCAGGTATACAGGTACAGCAACAGTGTAGGGCAAAATTAATTATACTTTTCAGGTTGTGTATATTAGAAAGAAAGAATGCAAAGTAACTTTTAGGTATTACAGAATATTGTTCAAGTTTCTTAGGGAAAGAATTTTCACCCATCTGGATTTTGCCTGAATAAACTACCAAAAGGGAACACACTTCTCAATGAAATCACAGCCCCACATCATCGAGAGAAGTGGGGGTCTCCCACAGCATGGGCCGCCTTTTGCTGTCTGGTTTAGCTGGTTCTACTCTGGCAGTTTTTGCTCAGAAATATCCACTTGCTGACACCTGCAAGGGGAAATATATTACCTTTATTTATTACAGGATAATTCTAAATAAGTGAAATTCGAGTGAGGGAATTCATTCAAGAATGCCTCCTGTTTATTCCTATTCAATTCATGAAACAGATATTGATAAGCAACATGGTTAGATTAGATGCTGTGAGGGCTTCAAACTGAAAGTTTAAGTTAAGAGACATGCAAACTATCATCTAAAAATATGATCTGTGCATGAATTTTCCTATAAGATTTAATGTAAGCAAATCTTATCATAATTCCCCCCAAACTAATGGCATGATTCTTCCCAGCATCAGCTTCCTATTTTATGTAAACCCTTTTTGACTGGTACCTCTGCCTTGCCTCTGAAATATAATCACTTAATATCCTATAGCTAGATCTGCCCTATGCTTACTAGTTATTTCATTTTGTAGCACCATTGTGATGATAATTTGAATCTGTAAAGATGATTATCTTCCTCTCTCCTCTCCCTCATCCTTCTGTCCTCCCTCTTTAAAATGTTTAATTCAGCTCTTAAGGTCCATAGAATGTCCTCTACTTAATGGCTCTGGGCCAGGCTGTACATAGCTTTTCCCCCTGGGAAAGCTGACATATCATGATGCATTTCAGTACAGATGATGACTGAGGGAGAGGTGCTGTTATGTGAGGGGAAGGGAGGACTGTTCGAGGGACCCAGCTGAGTCAGTCTAGACCCTCTTCATACTCTCTCGCCCTGTTGTGACTGTGGATGTGTGGGTAAAGCAAAACTGGCCTGAGAAGGGCATGACAACCAGGGGTTCAGGTTCCCCAAGGATGAGGCTCTGTCACACCACTAGGGTAAGATATTGAGTCCAGCAAAGATGATGGTTGAGAGTGAGGGAAATGAGAATGGATAGGTGAAGAGAGAGCATCAGTTGCAGCCAGAGAAGCACTACAACGGCAATGGTTATTGTTCGTCCCACTAGTCCCTCTACACCCCAAGTTTCTTAGAAAAACAAACTCGTCAGAATCCTAGAGGATGTGCTTTGGGATAGTTTTGGTAGACGTGGAGACGCCATTCCCTGATCACCTTTAAAAAGAATTGTCTGCCTAGCTATGGATTATGTAGTAAGAATGACTTCCATTTCTCAGTTCTTTTAGGGCTGCCTGAGCTCAAGAGAATTGCCTTCCTAAAACTGTACCTTTCCAGGGAATCCTGGATCCAGTGACTGAGTGAAGCAGAGATAGAAAGGTATAGCCATTTTGGCCTGAAGAATAAATCTTGCCTCAGAGCCTCCCTTTGGAAGGCTATGTTGAGTCTCTATCACTTTTTATCTCTCTCTTTTCAACTTCAATGCCTTCACTTCACAGGCACTGATATTTGATAAACATCTTGTACCCCAATTGCCATCTCAGTATCCTCTTGTGGGGAATACAGTTTATACTACTCACTTTAGTCATCCAAATCTTATCCCAAGGATATTTTGATTCCTAACAGCAGTCCCCTAAGGAGAAGATTGTAGTTCAATCAAGAGTAATTAAGTTTCCACTTCACTTAACAGCTATTAGAAGTAAATAAGCTGAGGAAAAGCAATCCACCATTTCAGACATAAAAACTGTGAAGGAATGTAATCATGAGAAGAAAGAGTCGTTCTAGAAGATGAGAGGGTGGAGCAGTACTGAGCTTTACAGAAGGACTGAGCCCTGTCATGAGTAGAGACTGTTGCAAGTGGCGCACTAACTCCTCACATGATCCACTTATATTGAACTAGTCTTTTGACTTATATAGAATTCCTTCTTGCCAATAGGATAAAAGCTTTCCAAAGGGGCACTTCTTTAGAGAAAGTTGCCTGACGCATAGCCAGATTAATAGCCAATGGCAGACATATTTATTAGCAAAAATGTTTAGCCTAAGTCTAACTGATTTATTCTACAGGCTGTGTATACATGGGCAAAAAAAAATTCCATGACCTTTATAACATTTTTTAAAAATTAAAGAAAAAATTGCCCTGGCTGGTGTGGCTCAATGGATTGAATGCTGGCCTATGAACCAAAGGGAGACTGGTTCAATTCCCAGTCAGGGCACATGCCTGGGTTGCAGGCCAGGTCAGGTCCCCAGTAGGGGATGCACGAGAGACAACCACACATTGATGTTTCTCTCCCTCTCTTTCTCCCTCCCTTCCCCTCTCTCTCTAAAAATAAATAAATAAAATCTTTTTTAAAAATTAAAGAAAAAATATAAACATACATTTTAATACAATTTACTATATTGGGCACCTTCTTTTTAATGGTAAAAAATAGTAAGAAAATGGAGTCTTTCCAGAGTTGCTTCTGTCATGTTAACAGCTTTTCCTATGTACTTGAGCACAGACATATAGATACTTTGTACCAAGTAATAAGAGCTAAAAATTAAAATAATAATGGTCAAAATTAAAATTTTAGAGCCAGTGTAATGTGTACTTGTACTCTCTGAACTTTTGGATATTTGGCTGGTATATCTAATAATGATGTGTTTTTCAGAGTGAAGAAATATAGCTAGTTGCCTACTTCATTGCCATTACCTTCTTCTTCAATAAAACCCCAAAACAATGGCAAAACAAAACAGTGATATACCCGGTACAAATACTGTATAAACTATTTTATAGGTAAAACTGGCCAGTGATGTCATATTTTGTTTTGTAAGCAGAAGGTGCAGAGAGGGACCTCCAGGATGGTCCTCCAGACTGGGGTGCACACTTAACGTAAGCCCTTTTCAACTTTATTCCTTTTCACCCTCTTGCTTCTTTGCTTGTGACCAGGTGTAATGGCTCCAACTCCAGATATTTTGGAACATGAGGCTAACTTGAAGGTAGGAAACAAGTAATAAGGAGAGTAGAGCCGAAAAATAAAAGGATCTTGGGTTCTCATGTCACAATGAAGGTATTAGACCTACCCTGGCATACCTTTCTCAGAACTCATTTTACATGAAGTTAATTTAGGGTTCCTTCCCTCACCCTGCCTGCACCCACTGCTATTTCTGGCTTCCGTTGGGAGCTTCTGAATGAATCTCTTAGCCTGGGAACTGAAACCACAATTATAACTGTCTAATTAGTCACTTATCTGTAGTTGGGGTTTTGTAGCTATATGCTAATTTGATTAGAATAATTTTAAAAGCCGTCATTTCTTTTATCCTCTTTTTCTTTTTTATATAAACTTGTTCTTTAATAACAATTAATTTTTGTTTAGTTATAATAATAGAGTCTGTAACATCTGATTAGAGTTTTTTCTCCAATATACAGTAAGTGATTTACTATAATATAGTAATGAATTAAAAATTAACAATGAAATATCAAAATTAATTTCTGGAACCCAATAAGACTTAAAGGCATAGGATTTACTTAATTAAATTCCTTTTTGGTCTATAAGGCAATTATAAACTGAGAAGTATAGAATATACAATGTTTAAGAGTAAGTCTTAGTCCCCATTTTGTTAAAAACATTTCTTAAACATTTGTGTTTTCAAAATATATCCATCATATTAAAACACAAGGGGTTTTCTATTATTTATTTCATAGTAACTATTCAAGTAATCTGCTATAAATGTTTTTAAATTTAAATTTTAGAATTCTCAAAAAATTTAGTCAAGATTTAATTCAGTATATTTTAAGTTTCTGATAATAAAATTTTAGAAGTGAGAGATATACTGTGTTTCAGAAGAAAATCCTACCATAGGTTTACAAAACATTTTTTTAAAAAGGGTATTTTTTCTCTCATATAAAGAGCAAGACCTTAGTAGAAAATATATAAACTTTTCCTGGCTGATGTGGCTCAGTGGATTGAGGGCTGGCCTGTGAACAAAAGGGTCACCAGTTCAATCCCCAGTCAGGGTACATACCTGGGTTGTGGGCCAGGTCCCCAGTAGGGGATGCAAGAGGGGCAACCACGCACTGATAATTCTCTTCCTCTCTTTCTCCTTCCTTTCCCCTCTCTCTAAAAATAAATAAATAAAATTAAACAAAGAAAATATATAAACATTTTAGATATAAAAACAACAAAAATTTAATTTCTACTGCTCCCATTACATTTGAGTTCATATCTGAACGTAAAGCTAATGTCATTTATTTGACGTTAAAAAGAACTATTTCTAAAGTTTTGCTTATTTTAGACTTATGTTATCTATTTAGTAATATGCTTCTCAAATATTTTCTCTTATTTCTAAGGCACTGATATTGGCATTATCTAGTTATGTATTTGTTACCATGTTTCCTACTACACTGTGCTTTACACACTGCATCTTTTAAATATAATCACAGTGAATTAAAGTTATAATAAAGGAAGTGATTTCTATTATTTGTGTCAGTATATAGTAACTCTTCATATCTTGTTTGTTTCTTCAAATATCAGAGAAATTTTGTGACAACTGTGACCTTAAATCTGATATACATCAATCAGTTAATTGTAAACTATAGAATGAAAAATAAAAAAGCAAATCTAATATGGACAAACCTATTTTTTTATATTTTTAAATTTGGAAAAAAGAATATACACTCCAAGGAGTATGCTGTTCCAATATGAAGAAATAAATGAATGAATAAATAAATGTATAAAAAGTTAAATTTTCATTTATGATTGAGAAAAGTCATGAATTAGTCCTGACATTCATTTCCGAATTTGCCCAGATTTTAAAAGTCAAAATCTAGATTTTTATTAGGTCATCTGTATATATTTCAGTGTGTATCTCTAAAATATCATAATACTGAATAATTAACAAATAATCTGCACAATCAAATATTCAGTCAGTGTTTAAATCTTCCTGATTGTTTCATAAGTTTTATATTATTTACTCAATTCAGTATCCAAATATACTCCATACATGTATGTAAGACTCTATAAGTTCCCTCTCCATCTCTTTTCTTTTTTCTTGCAATTTATTTTTTGAAAAAAAACCAGGTCATTTATTCTACAGAATTTCATGTAATTAGGATTTTCCTTACTGTAACCTCAAGCTGTAGTTTTCATGTTCTGCTGGCATGAATTCTCTGCTTGCAATGATAGTGGGGAAGAATACTTTCTAGCTGGCATGCACTTTCATCAGAAAGCACATCTCTTAGGGGAATGTCAACAGCCATTGGTGATGATTGCTATGATTTATTAATACGATTTGCATTGCAAAAGAGTGATATTCTAATGTAACCATTTCTTCTTTATTTACTTGCTGAATGCTTCTATTAGAGAAACTTCTGAACAGGTGTTTTGTTACTTTGTGGTAGAATTTGCATAGACAAGGTAGAATGATATAATGCCAGTTTTCAAAATAATAACTTGCTTCCCTAGCATTCTTTATTAGTGACCAAAGGGAGGAAAACCTTTATTTTTTGTTCTTTAGTATTATAACTATATTATTAATTAAAATACATGATGTATTATATTTCATTACAATTCTTATTAATGCTCATTTTTAACTAGTCTCATCTTGGCCATCAAGAATCACTTCAGATTGGCTCCTGAATTCTTTTGACACAATCTTTGATACTGGTAGTCTTTGAGAGCTCTGTTGCTTTTTGGTATGACAAGACATTTCAGGTTCATTTCTTATATTTTTAACTCCAGACCTGTAACTCTACTGACACCTTTGGACTACGTAAGCACTTCTATGCTTGTGGGGAAAAAAAAATCGTACAGTTGATAAAAATTGTAGAAGAATAAACTCCCTGAAATTACACGATAGGGGTTAAGTGTCATAGTAGCTTGACTGTTCAAAAGAATATGAATTTATTTTCTCCTTATTTGCTAAAGATTTTTTATCTTCCTTGCTCTTTTGTATTATATATGTACTCATAAGCATTTGCTTTTAGTCTTTCCTTCCTTCCTTCCTTCCTCCCTTCCTTCCTCATTCTTTCTTCCAATTCTTTCTTTAACTCATTGTTTCATCTTGGTTTTATTTATATGCCATGAGATAAGGTTCCAAACGTACCTCCCCCCATTTTCTAACACCATTTATCGAATCATTCTTTTCTCTCCAGTGTTTTGAAATTATGTCTTAATGATATACTAAGATTTTTTTTTGTAATGTCAGTTTTAGAATTTTATATTCAATTCTATTGTGATATTTCTTTTTTGGTGCTGTCATTATTTAATTTTGGGAAAATTTAAAATAGTTCAATATTATATAATACAGCTACATTCTCATGGCTTTTGTTTTTAATATTTTGTTATCTACCATTGCTTATTTACTTTTCAAAATAAAATTAAACATTATTTAGTCATGTCAACAAATTACTTTGATATTTTGTTGAATATTGTAAATTAAGCATTAAAATTAGGAATAAAAGTTATAAACCAATTTAGGGATAATTAGAATTGAAACAATTTGAAAAGCCTTCCTCCATCAGCATGGTGCATCTTTCCATTTATACAGATATTGGAAAACTTTTACAAAGTATAACTTTCTCAAGTTTATTTTTAGGAAATGTACATGTTCATCGCTAATGAAGATGAGTTTTTTTTTTTCATTTTTAGTAGATATTGGTATATTGGAAGGCTATTTTTGATATATTTATTTTGAAAACAACTATAACATTTGGATTGCCCTCAAGGGCACTTTCCTTTAGTCTGAACAGGACTTTATTGAAACTCATAAAATCCAGGCATAAACTCAAATAGTATTCTTCTCCTGCTTACTGAGTGCTCAGATTTGTCAGATAATAACCATCTAAACTTTCTGCCTAGCTGTGACCAAGGCTTAGATAAGAAAGTAGGTCCCTATGACTATTTGCATTGCCACTCCAATTCTATTTTAACTCCATGCCCAGCACTTACAGAGGACCCGTTGTTTAAAATACAAGAGAGGAAGTATCCATTGATTTCTAAACTGTTGTTCATTCAACTATTAAATTAATAGAAATGAGTTGTCAGCATGTCAGGATTCCAACTACATGGTCTATGCTTTGGTATCAGAGGAGACTGTGATTCCAGGCAGACATAGGTTTGCCATGGCAAACCTCCCTGCCTTTTTTGAAATTTAATACTATTACACAGTGTACATGAATCGGTCAATACAGGGTTTTTCTAAAAATAGCTTCTACAATCTTTAATTTTCAGTGAAGTGTAGATATGTCAAAAGGAAGTCAATCAAATGGATGGCCAATCGATTATACTCAGTGTAGATATTTTATTTTGTAAGTAAAAAATATATATAAAACTATGAATGTGCAGTATGCATTTTCCAAATAATTTCTCCGCGCCTTTCTTCTTTGGAGTCCGAAGAAATCTGTGGAGCTGGACAGAGAGGTAGCATTTTCATCGCTATTAATCATTTACTCAGCACGTCTTTATTGAACACATACTAGATGCCATCCTGTAATACAGCTCAAGGGCTCAAGGTAACAGGCGCAAATAATCCCTGTAAGAGAGAAGCATTGACTGGTTGCCTCTCGCATGCGCTCGAGCTAGGGCCAAACCCACAATCCAGGCAAGTTCCCTGACCAGGAATCAAACTGGTGATCTTTCTTCTTGCAGAATGACACCCAACCGACTAAGCTACGCCAGTCAGGGTAGAAGGTACTAATTTTTAAATATAAAATACATAAACCTGGATGTTAATGTTCTGGATTTTCCAGGCTGTGCAAGGTGGGCATGTGGTCAGTGTGATCGCACTGATAGGGTTTGTCAGAGGGTTCTTCCAGCAAAGTGGGTTTTTGTTGTTTATTTGTATGTTAGTGTTATGAATCTGTTAAATTAACATTGTTAAGTAGAGTTCTGGTGAGCTGAATAGTGAGCCCCTGTGGCTCAACAAAAGCCCACAAAAGAGACTGAGATAGAGAGGTTTATCACTCACAGGTCCTAAAGGAAGTGTGTGGCTGTGCCTCAAGGGGCTACACAAAGGGCCAAGGCCAGTGCAAGTCAGTGCAAGCAGAGAGAGGGACACGGTTATCAGAGATCATGGATGGACTGCTTTGCAGGTTCCAGCATAAGGCTGAATTAGTCAATTCAAAGCAAAAAGAATATTTTGAATAAGCTTTATGGGAGTCTTATCTAAGGGGTGCACAAGGGGATGACCCTGTGAAGTAGGGACCACTGTTTTTCACCAAGGCTGTTAAAGAAGTCCCATCATGAGATTCTCTGGGCTGTTATGTGGGGCATGTACTTGTATGACAGGGCTAGGGTGACTTTAAAATCCCCAAAGGCCAATTGACAAAAAAAATGAATACTGAGTCAGCAATAGCATGGAGTAGCTTAGCTAAACTTTTGACAATTTTTATTTGTTTAGGAAAATTTCCAGCAAAAGAAAAGGAGGAGAGTGTTAAGAAATATTAATGATAGCTACCATAAAATGATTGCTTACTGTAATCCAGGCTTTGAGCTAAGGAATTTATGTGAATTATCTCATTTCTTCCCTCTCATGGCCTTTGAGTTAGGATATGTGTGTGTGTATATAGACATATATATCACCATTTTATATATGAGGAGTCTGAGATTTAGGTAGACTAAGTACCTTGCCTACTCTTAGAGTCAGTGTTCCAACTCAAATCTGCCTTTAGCCTCTTTGGGAGCGGTTTTGTTTCCAAGTCCAGAAGGGGACTAAATTCAGAGCTAAGAGAGCCATTCTAAGCACAATGTTCTATCTTTCTTTAAGATTTTAATTTTTTACCAGAAAAATTCTTCCATTTCTAGGGAAAACTTCAGTTGAAGTCACTACTCTGGAAGAAGTAACAAACAATTTATTGAATCTCATTTGAGTCCAGGTTATTCGCAATTGCTGTGCAGCCTTATTTTAATGTTAACTTCATTTTAATGTTCTCATTTTAATGTTAACTTCAATACCCTCCAGTCTAAGATTATTGGAAACAGTAACATTTTCTACATACATGTAATTGTGGTAAATAATTATTTTAAATTGTGCCCATTTATTTTGAATTGCAGATTTAATGTTAATAATAAACATAACCTATTTTCACAAAAATACTTACCTATTATTGCCAGAACCACTCATTCCCTTTCAATTTTGCTCTTTCTGGTCTTATTTTATTTTTCATCTTTTGAGGGAATCTGACAAACAATGGGACAACTTCCAAATTCACTAAGTTGAAAAAGTTAGTTTTCTTTAATAATTTTGTTGTCCTAAATACATATAATAAAGAAAAATCCATAGTTCAGTGCTGACTTTCTCAGGACAGCAATCCACTTGTTATATTTTAAAACAAGATACTAAGTAAAACTAGGGGTAGAAAATTCTTGTTTATCACAATGACTTTTTAATCAAACGGTGATGAGAACAGTAGACATGTCTTAAAAAAAAAAGATCTCATTTGGAGCAAAAGAAAACAGTTCTTTAGGGGGAATGTTGACAAACATTTCAAATGCAGGAAGCTGATAAGCTATTGGTAAAACAGAAACAAACCAGTTCATTATCAGCAAAGTATGTGAATAAATCCTGAGGGACTACGAACAGCAAAACAAATCGTCGTGACCGGCTAAAGCTAATGAATAATATAGGAGCATTGCAGAAATAGAATATAGCAAGACAGAGTCAAATGGAGAATATTCCAAGGCAACTGCCAGGGTCTCGGGGAACTGTAGACAGATTTTTCAGTTAACACATACCCAAAAAAGGAGGTCAGTACCTAACTGAAGACACCTTTATCTTCTGTCCCGGGATCAGAAATATGGAATCTTGGGTTGTGATGGGTTTCTGAAACTTGAAAATCCAGGAATCACTAACACATTTTGCCTTTTCTACTTCACTGTTCACATGAAGTTATATTGCACAGAATTATTTAAATCAAATGGTACAAGAGGTTAATTGGATAATAAGTTAGAAAAACAAAAGAGTTGAGGATATCTTGTGAAATAGATTCCACACATAGACATATAGTAAAGTCGCCTGAAAAATGTTGTAAAGATTCACATTCTTAAGCCTCACTGCTGATCTGTTGAATCTGAGTATTCCAATATGGGTCTTTGCAATATTTGTACAATTTCCCGAGTGGTTCTAATTTTCTAGCCCACTTTCTGTTTACTTTTAGACCACCTTGGATAAGTGAGAACCTGTTCTCTTTAAAGTAGGGGAATGATAGCAATAATTTCCTTCAGTCAGCATTTTAAAAATTAATTCTGGAACATGTATATATTCTAATGTACATTTTTCATAAGGAAATAAACTGATTTTTTCTGCTCTTGATAGCTATGGAAAATTATTTATTACAATATTCCTTTTAATGTCTTTCAAAGGCTTATTTTAAATTAAATTTTAAAATTTAATTATTTTAACCTTATTATGTTTAATTCTCCAAAGTATCTTTTTTTCATTAAATATATTGGGGTGATATTGGTTAATACTATAGCTTTCAAGTGTACAATTTTCTGTTATATCATCTGTATATTGCATTACGTGTCCATCACCCAAAGTCAAACCTTCCATCACCATATATTTGACCCCTTCACCTTTATTACCTTCCAACCCCCTTCCCCCTGGTTACCACCATATTGTTGTCTGTGTCTATGAGTTTTTGCTTGTTCATTTATTTCTTTCAGTTTTACATCCTGCATATGAGTGAAATCACATGGTTCCTGCCTTTTTTTGTTTTATTTTGCTTAGCTTGATATTCTCAAGCTCAATCCATGTTGTCGCAAATGACATTTTCTCATCTTTTCTTATTTCTTATTACAATTCTTATTTTATTGTATACATGTACCACATCTTCTTCCTCCAAACATCTGTTGAAGAACACTTTGGTTGTCTCCACGTCTTGACCATTGTGAATAATGTTGCGATGAACGTGGATGCACATATCTTTGTGAATAAATGTGTTCACATTTTTTGAGTAGATACCCAGAAGAGGGATTGCAGGGTCATATGGCAACTCTCTTTAATTTTTTGAGGAATTGTCTTACTGTTTTCCATAGTGGTTTTACCAGTTTACATTCCCACCAGCAGTGAATGACAGTTTCCTTTTCTCCAAAATCTCTCCAATACCTGTTATTACCTGTCTTGTTGATAACAGCCATTCTAACAGGTATGAGGTGGTGTCTCATTGTAGTTTTGGTTTGCATTTCCCTAATAGCTAGTGAAGTTGAGCATGTTTTCATATCTCTGCTGGCAATTTGTACATCTTCTGTCCATTTTTTTTATTGGACTATTTGTTTGATGTCGAGTTGCATGAATTCTTTATATATTTTGGATATTAATCCCTTGTCAGAGTTGTTGTTTACAAATATCTTCTCTCATTTGGTTGGTTGCCTTTTGTCTTGTTGGCAAAGGAGCCAAAGATATGAAATGGAGAAAAGAAAACCTCTTCGGTAAATGGTGGTGGGAAAATTAGAAAGCCACATGCAAAAAGTGGAAATAGACTATGTTTGTCCCCATGTACAAAAATTAACTCAAAATGGGTCAAAGAGCTAAATATAAGACATGAAACAATAAATTACATAGAATAAAACAGAGACACTAAACTTATGAAACTTGGTCTTTGAAAGGATTTTATGATTTTGACCCCAAAGACAAGGAAAGTAAAAGCAAAAATAAATGAATAAGACTATATAAAACTAAAAAGCTTCTGTAAGTCATCTTTTTTACTCACTTCAGAATGCTATTCACATAATAAGAATACATGTTGATTCTCTGGTTGAACTATTAACATTTTGTTATACCATTGTATGCATAAATGTTTCAAATGCCTGTTATTATATAGACATTAATAAGATTAACAACAGAGTTCTATAGAAATTACACCACTAATATCCAAAGTGTTATTAGCAGAAGAAAAATGACATTAATTTTGATAGGGTTAGAACTCACCTGTGAAGGTTCTTCAGAAGTCACGTGAACAAGCAACATTGGAACTGTTTTCAACTTTTTGGCATATGGATATATTAAAAAACCTAGTTGCAAAGTCCCTACATATCATTTAAAAAGAAGTTTATTAGGATCTCTGTTTATATATGCAGGAAAAAAGTGGTTTTTAAGAATGTATGTACATGCAGTCTCTGCAGAATACTAGTTCAGGTTATCTGATACTAGTCTTGCATTATCTTAGAGAAATTATAATACTCTTTGTATGTAATTGGTAGATGTGCGAATTCTGCCCTGTTTGGCAGAGCTCCAACCTTCTTCCTTATATGCTATGGAAAAGCTAGTTTTACCTCTATTTACATATTTATTTCAATATTCCTTACCTATAAATATTTCTGCTTTTTGGATTCTTTTTTGAACACCTTATAACATCTGCTGCATTCCCATGTCAGTTAAATACAATCTTTAACATGTGTCCTTTTATATTCATGAAGCTTATAATTATGCCTTTTTCTGAAAATTATCTCAACAGATACTATCTAGTGTAAATCATATATATTTGAAGCTTTACTGATACTAATGAGATAACTCAGTGTCAAATATCTGAAGATTTTATTGTCTAACTTTTAGAGGCCAAGTTATCATGATTACTATATTGTATATTTGATTTCAGCTTCATAAAAGGACAAAAAAAACCCCTAGAATTACAAATGGCAGAGTGGGTATTTATAATTAGGTTTCGATGCAAGAAAATCAACTACTTAGGGATGTTATTTAGTCTTGAAGTTCATTATGATTATCCTTTATTTCATTTCTACACTTTGATGTCTCGTTTCTTGTAACATCTATTCCAAACATTCAGCCTTCCCTTTAAGTCTTGAACTCCAACTCTTTTATGCTTAGCCCATAATTTGCTTCTCTCTTTACAAGCAAAACCAATGCTATTAGCTATATGATTCTGAATATCATAGCAACCCCAAAATATTATTATTCATATTTAGATAATTAGAAATTTGGAGATGTTAACTGATCCAAAGCTTTCGGAATTTCTGTCACAGCCACCATGGCAACATTTTGTCTTCCCCGTGTGTTAGTTTACAAGGTCTGCCATAACAAAATACTACAGACCAGGTGGTTAAGCAACTGAAATTTGTTCTCTCACAGTTCTGGAAGCTGGAGGTGCAAGATCAAGGTGCCAGCAGGACTGGTTTCTCCAAAAGCCTCTTTCCATGGCTTGCAGATGGCAGCTGTTTTTGCTGTGGCCTCGTAAAGCCTTTTCTCTTTACATGTGCACCCTTGGTTGTCTTTCCTGGATCCTCATCTTCTCCTACAGCACTAGTCAGAATGGACTGGGGCATACCGTAAGACCTCATGTTAATTTAGCAATCGCTTTAAAGGCCCTATTTCTAAATACATTCACATCCTAAGGTACCCAGGGTAGGATCTCAACATAAGAACTTGGGGACCCCAATTCCACCCATAACAATCTGACTCTCTTTTTCTACATCCTAGTTAAAAGCAAACAGTGATCTTGTTTCTGTCTCTAACACCCAAGTGAAACAGCTTAGTTGGGCCTCATCAAGGAGGTTTTTATTCAATACTTTTTATTTTGGAAAAATTTTACACTGACAGGAGAGTCATATAAATAATACAGAGGTTTCTCATACACCTGTTACCCAGCCTTCCTAAGGTTGACATCTTACATACCTGTAGTATAATTATTAGAGAAATTAACATTGGTATAATACTATTAACTAATTAACAAACTTAATTCATATTGCATGAGCTTTTCCACTAATGCCTCTTTCTGTTCCAGGATGTAAACCAGGGTACCTCTTTGCATTTAGTTCTCATCTCTCCTTAGTCTCTTTTAGTCTCTTCCAATCTGTGGTAGTATACTAGTCTTTTGCTCTTCATGTCCTTAATAATTTTTAATATCTCAGGTGAGTTAATTCATAAACTATCCCTCAGATTAAATTTACCTGCTGTTTTCTCATTATTGGATCGAGGCCATGCATAATGGCCTGAAAACCACCGGATGAGGCTTGCCTTTGACTGTATTCTAAAATGAAGTGTGTGATATCAATATGACTCATTACTGGTAATGCTAATCTTGACCATTTGATATATTAGGTTTGTAGGGATGCTATAACATATTAGCAGACACTTGGTGGCTTAAAACAACAGAAATATATTCTCTCACAGTTTTGCATCTCGGAAGTCCAAAGTTAAGGTGTTAGCCCTGTTAATTCCTTTTGGAGGCTCTGAAGGAGTGCCTCCATGCCTTTTCCATGCCTGTTCCATGCCTTTTCTAGCTTCCGGTGACAGCTGTCAGTCCTTGGTTTCCCCTGCCTTGTAGATGCATCGGTTGCTCCTATTTCCATGTGCATATTCATATGGCTCCCTCTGGGTAAGGCTTTTATCTCCACCTCATTTTAAGGACATAAGTAATTGAATTCAGGGTCTGCCCTAAGTCCAGGATGACCTCATCTCATAACATGTAATTAAATCTGTAAAATCTTCCCTGTAATAATGTCTTTTCCAGAATGTACTGTAAATTAAATGATCAATATATAGTTTTATTTTAGCCTGGTTTTTCCAATTAGTAAAAGCATTTAAAAGTCATTCATATTATTGAGTAAATCAATAGTTTATTCCTTATTATTGCTGGTAGTACTCCATCATATGTATGTACCAGAGTTTATCCATTTACCTGTTGAAAGGCATGTGGCTTGTTTCCAATTTTGAAGAATTATGCCTCAATAGGGGTGTCCAACACAGAGTCCAGGGACCACACGCAGCCTGGGATGGCTATGAATGGGGCCCCACACAAAATCATAAATTTACTTAAAACCTTTTTTTGCTCATCAGTTTTTGTTAGCGTTTGTGTATTTAATGTGTGGCCCAAGACAACTCTTCTTCCAGTGTGACCCAGAGATGCCAAAAGTTTGGACATCTCTGCTAGTGTTTACAATATATATTTTAATTAATCAATGCTTTTGAAATTATATTTTTTTCATTTCAATTGTAATAAAAGGATCTTATGATACTATATTTCAATTCCTTCTATCTATTGCTCTATTGTTTCATCTAGTTTGCTTTTACATCAGCCATAACAATATATCAGTACTAATTTCACTTTGGACAGTTACTTCACTTTTAGAGCAATTGAAAAGATGATAAAATAAAAAATATTGACTTATTTTAACTTTATTGAATGTCCAGGACTACTCAGGTAGTATAGATTCTATTTTCTGTCTAGCATCATATTTCTGCTAAAGAACTAAATTTACTTAACAGTTGTTATAAATTAGGTGGTTAAAAATTTCCAGGTCTCCTAAATCTATTATTCATAAATAAGACCCTGAGATTTGGGGTAAGAGAGGGAAAGAAAAGTAAAGGAAGAATGAAGAGCTTATCTCAACCTAATTTCTCTAGAATGTGCAATATGTTTAATATGAAATATTTTGTTTGTCATAATAATAGTTTATAAAAATATGCAGTGTATTTGGTTTCATAAAATTAATTAATAATATCTTACATATTATAGTTGTTTTGTATCCTCTCACAAGGAAATATTTCATGTTTAATACATATTTAAAAATATGTATAGAGCAATGCTATGTGTGTATATAATATGCATCAATCTGCAAAGATACATATAAACTGTTTGCTCAGATTGCTTTGAGCAAACAAATAAGATTAAGGGTCAAAAGCTTATAATTTATGTATTTCTGTCTTCATTGAATTTTGTTTTACCTTTAGCATATATTGATTTTATCGATTTCTTTAAAAGTAGGAAAAGTATTAACTTGTCTCAAGGTTTGACTTCTCTTTTGTCTCAAATGATTAAAAGGAAACTACTGTGCTATTATAAATCCTCTTTATGCTTGGAAATTGAAACTGGTTTCTTAACAAATGTGATATCAGGGAAATGACTTCATTTTTACAACTGAAAACCTAATGTTTCTAATATAAGCTAAGATAAAATTATAAAGTTATTTGTGTGTGTGTTTTTTAAACAAACCCACTAGAATACATACTTCTAAAAAGTTCTAATACTTTCTAACTAGTCTTTTTATGAGGTTTTATATTAATACCAAGATTGATAAAATATTGCTCAAATATTTTGTTACATTTGCCAGCAAACTGTGATTTTTTTTTTGCAGGGTTTGAGGGTACATTCCAATTATTTTTATTTTAAAAAATAATTTTATTATATCTTTTTCATTACTATTTAGTCCAAAAATATTCACAGTGTGTAACCATTAGTACAATATAATTTTAGCATATTTTCATTACCCCCCAAAGAAATCCTTTAACAGTCATGCCCTATTCTCCCAACCCCCCCTCTTCCTACAACCCTAGGGCAGCCACTAAGCTCCTTTATGTATCTGTATATTTGCCTATGCTGGACATTTCATATAAATGGAATCATAAAATATGTTGTCCTTTGGGAGTAGCTTCTTTCATTCAGCATAATGTTTTCAAGGGTTATCCAGGTTGCAGCAGGTATCAGTCCTTTCTTTCCATGACTGAATAATATTCTATTGCATGTAGCCAAGATATGGAAGTGAACCAAGTGCCCATCAACAGATAAGTGGATAAAAAGTGGTGGTACATATATCCAGTGGAATATTACTCAGCCATAAAAAAACAATGAAATCTTACCATTTATGACAGCATGGATGGACCTAGAGGGCATTATGCTGAATATGCAGAAAAAGACAAATGCCACTTGATTTCACTTATATGTAAAATCTGAAGAATAAAATAAAACAAAAATAACAACAGACTTATAGATACAGAGAACAGACTGATGGTTGAGAGAGGGGTGGGGGTTGGAGAGTCTGGATGAAAAAGGTGATGGGATTGAGAAGTACAAGTTGGCAGTTACAAAATAGTCATGGGGATGTAAAGTACAGGATAGGGAATATAGTCAGTATATTATTATAACTATGTATGGTACCAGGTGGGTAACTGAAAAATTGGGGGGCATGTGTTTGTAAAGTATATAATTATCAAAGCACTCTGCTATATGCTTGAAACTAAAAATAATATTGAATGTAAACTGTAATTGAAAAATAAAATTAAAATATTTCTATTGTAAAAGGATGTCAAAAAACCTATTTTCAAAAGTCAACATACTCAACTCGTTTAAAACTAGTATCTTAAAAGCATAGCCAACTAATTTTCTCTCCAATGTATAAGAAATGCTACAGTAAAACTTTCTAATTTCTAAAATCTAAGGTTGCCTGTCATGGACATTCTCTCTAGATATAGAAACATGGGAAATTGTAGGCTCTGCTTTTTTTATTTTTAATTGTAGTTTCTAAATAACAGTTATTTAGTTTTGTTGTTAATTATTTGAAATCATTAGCCCTGAAAGAATTATTCTATATTTACGGACTGAGACAAAATAATGATAGAACCAAAGAATATATTAGTCTGTTACTACAACTGACTAAACAGAGATAATATGGTGCATGTTTCCTTACTAAAGGGACTGATATTCGGCATACTGTTATTTCCTCTTTTGTCTGATTTTGCATTGCATGTCTCTAAAATTTACTCCTGAATCCTTATTGTCCATCTGGAAACATCTTTGAATACTAAGTTATTGCTGTGCTTCCCTCTAATGATTTAGTGGACTTATAAATCATTAGAAACACCAATCTGGCTGATGATGCATTTCAGTAATACATCATCAGAAAAAAGGTGTTTAGATGATACATTACTCCAAAGACGGCCCTGTATAGAATGGAACCTAGGAACACTTCTCATTAGCGCTTGGAGTGCCTGCTTTGGAGAAGGGTTCATTGAAAAATACATTCACTGTGTTTTGTCTAAATTTTCATCCATCATTAAATATCTTCTTACAGGACTCCCACTCTAACTACTTATTCCTAAAAACAGACATTCACAAGAAATATATTGTTTTGGGGGAAAAATTACTCTTTTCTCATCAAGAAATACATTGACATGTATTTTGGACTTTTATTGAATGTTAATTTTCTACATCTCTTAGTGTTAATATGTATGAGATAATACAGAGATATTTTTCATCATCAATATTAATCATCATTTTGCGTGTTCTAAAATAGCAATACTAGAATAATGTGACTCTGGAGACACATCTACAATCACTGTTAATGAGAACAAGATGACTCCTGCATGAACTGTAGAGTGTTTAAAAGAGAATGATTTAAAAAATAAGCTCTCAGGATCTGTGGATTAATTTGAGCCCTATATAGTTTGAGAGCTATAGTTTATCAATATTCTAATGTTTAGTTATAATCAAGTGTTATTCTATACAATTGATTTTCTATTTGTGAGAAATAGTGTATAATTTTTCTCAAACTAATTGATGGCAAGAGGTCTGGACTCTAAAACTGAATAGATGGTATTTTTTGCTTATTTTTTGTTTTAAATAAAAAGAAGCAATCTGGCAAGGGAAACGAGCACCCTGATACATTTGCGATATTAATATAAAGTGGTACAATGATAACCTTATATGAAAACCTTGCTCGATGATGTGAAAGGTGTGAAAAATAATATAAATGGAGCCACTTCAAAATGAAATCAAAGCCACCAGCCCAGAGTAACTGCCTCGCATATCTCACTCCTCACACCCTCAGCGTGTTGGAGCAAAATGGCTGGGCCAGAGCAACACTGTATTCCAAGCAACTGTTTGTGAAGCTGAACGGGAAAGCCGACACCCTGCTACCCACAGAAAATTAAAGACATTCTTTAGAATTAGGCCCACTCTGTACAGCTAAAGAGTAACTGAGCTTATTTGACCCTGTAGAAATTTCTTCCTCAGCTTATTAACACCAAGAGAAATTCCTTTCTTTTACCTATGTAATTATCCTCCTTACCTTGTTCAAAAATATCCCCTGCCTTCACCTCCTAATCTGAACACTACTTGGCTTCCTGTCTAAGTCAGTGCTTACCAGATTTCCAGTTCTTTTTGATCCCAAATAAACACCTGTGGGCTCTCGCTTTTGCCTTTTATTTTTAGGTTACCAAAAGAAATTTCGCATTGATTTTACGGGTCTTTTCTCTCTGATGATGCTGTTGCACATTTAGGTATTAATCACAAGTCTAAAGCATCTAATTGCCTTGGATCTCAGAAAATACCAAGCCTCTGAACCCAAAGGAGATTTTTCTTTTATTTCCTCCTTCTCCCCAACATACCTGCACCCACCATACCCAATCCAGGACCCAACAACAATGCATATACCAAATCATGGACCATGGTAATATATACTAGAAACCTCTATGATCTTATTAACCAATGTCATCCCCAATAAATTTAATTTAAAAAGAAGATTGTTCTATCTCAGCAAAAAAAGTAAAAATAAATAAAAATAAACTGGTGGGCATTAAACATATATTCTTTTCAGGATAAACATTGTCTTCTACTAAAAAAAAATAATGTCTTACCTGTGGCTCTGTCGTGGACAATAAGGGAGTACAGCTGTACTCTAGGAAGTGCAGTCCTCAATAATACGAGTGTGCAGTGTTAAATCCCATCACCTGTTCTCCCACAGTCGCGGTCCCGTGCCCTCCGCGGTTACGTCTTCCGTGTAAGGGAAGACGGGCTGCCTGACCCAGCCTGCCTGCAATAGTCTAGAGCCCATCAAATCTCCTGTCAGCCCGTAGCTCATTCTTTTAAAATAAGCAAACAATTTCAGGCATAGAACAGCTCAAATCTAGATGAACAATGATTTTGAATATTTATTTTATATAAAATCTTAGGAATCTTAATTATCTGATCAATTTCACTTTTTCTTTCTTTTTCCTTCTTTTTTTTTTTTTACCAAGCAGAACTTTTAACATGATCATTTACACATTCTCCATTTGGTTTACTTTCAAACCACTCAAATCCTTTCCAAGGGCAATAGAGGGTGTTTATTTTTAATCTGTTTGATTGAATGACCTGATAAAGAGATTCTTCCCATATAAAGAAGCTGTTAGCTTGAAAGGTAAATTCCAATCTTCTTTTAAGATGGCAGAAAATGCTTATGCCTTTGAAATTGGCAGTTTTTCCTGCCAGGCGCCACAGGATGCCTCATTATATAAGCTTCAGGAAAGAAATTTAGACCTTTTTTTTAAGTCTAAGCATATATATATATATTTTTTTTTTGCATACAGGCACAATAATACTTCTTTGATGAATACTGAACAAATAATTCAAAATACAGGATAAGCTACTCCCACATATATCCATTAAGATATTATTGACAATAATAAATTAATAGGAACACGCTAAGAGTCCAAAAATGGTACTGAAGGCATAGCCCATGGAACACCTCTCCAGCTGATGTTTTCTCAGTAGAATGTGTCCTGGTTTTCAATATTGAAATTTTATGTAACATACTTTTCTTTCACTCTAATGTTTTCAGTCTTCATAGAAAAATACTGTGTTTATATTTCTAAAATGTAATAAAATATTTTTAACAAACTGATATTTGGAATAAATTTTGATATAGCTGCTATCCATCAGTGTCATGGTAGCACATTCTGAAAAGCATTCTGAGTACAGCAAAGGGCAGGTGACTTGTGGATGGGACTGGTTCCGGACAGACACTGCAGAGTCACACCCAGCATACCGCTGTGATGAACTGTTCTTTGAAAAACAGCCTGATGTTGCTTTAGCATCAAAGGAGCTTTTAACTGTGTTTAACTGTATGCAACATGCTTATAACTATATGTAACCCTTACCCATGGTATCACTTTCTGATATTTCAGTTATCCATAGTCAATCATGGTCCAAAAATATTCAAAGAAAAATTCCAGAAATAAACAAGTTATAAGTTTTAAATTGTGAACTGTTCTGACCAGTGTGATGAAATCTTGCATTGGTCAGCCCAGGACCTGAATCATCATCTATTCACACTGTATACACTCACACTCCCCAACCATGAGTCACTTAGTAGCCTTCTTGGTTATCAGAGAGACTATGGAGATATCATAGTACTTGTGTGCATGTAACCTTATTTTACTTAATAATGGCCCCAAAGCCATTCACAAAACATTTTTAAAGGGTATTGTTATAACTGTTATATTTCATGATTATTTTTAATTTCATACTTTGTCTAATTTATAAATTAAACTTTATATATATATATATATATGAAAAGTATAGTATTTATAGGATTTGGTATTCAGTTTTACGTATCCACTAGGGGCTTGAAAGGTATCCCTCTTGCATAAGTGGAAAATACTATAATTCACATGTTGATATTTTCTTCAGATGTCCTTATTTTTAAGCTAAAACATGTTAGAACTATTACTAAGCCCCTCCTCATACCAGTTCCTCCTTTTTCCAGAGGTGTAAAGAATATTACAAAGTTAGTGTCTATCATTCTTATGCATCTACAGTAATATTTTATACACATGCACACACATACAAGTATGTGGTGTTTTGTGTATCGTAAAATTACATAAACCCTGGCCAGGTGGCTCAGTTGGTTGGAGCATCATCCCACACAGCAAAAGGTTGCAGGCTTGATTCTCCATCAGGACACACCTAAGCTGCAGGTTCAATCCCTGGTCAGGGTGAGTACAAGAGGAAACCTATCGTTGTTTCTCTCTCACATTGATGTTTCTTTCTCTCATTCTTCTCCTTTCCTCTTTCTTTAAAAATCAAAAAACATATCCTCAAGTGAAGATTAAAAAATTACATAAATATTATATACATTTTATAATTTTATTTTTATTCAACATTATGTGTTTGCAATATCTCCATGTTGTTACATATAAACTTAGTTTATTCATTTTACTGGTATTCTATTATGAGAACAAACCATTTGCCTATATCTGAATGATTAATTTTCTTTTTAAAATATTTTTAAACATTTTAATAGTACAGTAAGCATTTTTGCACACACCCCTCCTTCTATGATATGTTCTCGTATGCAGAGCTGCTTGGGTTTTAGAAGATAACACAAACTCGAGTAGTTATTGACAAACTGCTCTCTGAAAGTGGTTTCACTGCACTGATAAAACACTTCTGCTAGCAATGCACAAGATCATATTCTCCTATGACCCAGACAGCATTTGGTATTTTCAGTGGTTTAAACTTATTTCAGTCTAATGTGTGTGAAATCTAACTCAGTGTTGTTTTAATGTGTACTTGCCTACTTGATTATGAGTGATACTGACCAATATACTTTATTTGCATAAGTAAAATATAGTTAATATAGTTACCATTTAGGTACACATAATACCATATATAATGTGTCACTTTCATTTAACTTAATAAAGAACATGTTTTCATGTTATTAAAAACTTTGGAAATTAAATGTGATAATTTGATTTATTCCACGCTCTATCTATGACCACTTTTTTAATTCAGTTAACCATTATTCAGTTTGGAAATTTTTTAGTTTCAGTATAGCAAAAGAAATAGTTTAAACATACTTATTTCTTTTTTTAATTTTTATTTATTGACTTTAGAGAGAGAGAGAAAGAGTTTACTTAGTGACATAAGATATGTTGAATGCTTTGTATGTGTGTGTATATGTGCAAAAATATAATTTAATATATGAAGAAATAACATTGCTATATTTCTGTGTTCTATTCACTGTTAATTGCTAAAGTGATAAGCATGTAGAGAACAAATTGTGGAAAATATAAATTAAGGGCTAAATTAAAAGTTGACGTTAGTAATGTTACAAATATCAGGAAATGAATTTCTCCTTTTAGTTAGGTACATTATAATATCTTTTAAATTAATTTTTAAAAATAAATTTATATGTGCAATTGCTATACACATGAATAAATATAATTCCTTCTACTGAAATATGGAATTTCCTTTTGTTTGGAAGAAGCATCTTATCACTTAACAGTTTTTCTCCAAAGACAGCAGTTTGACTATTTCCCAGAAGGACATTTTTCCTTAACTTCCTTTTGGATTATCTAGCTTTTGGGTTTAAATTTAAAGTTTAAAAGAATCATTTGATTTTAATAACTTTTATGTGTAGTGTTCCATTGAATTTGGGCTTTAGCACATAGAACTACTTTTCCATAAGGTGATTTCTAGTAAATCCCTGTGTGTAAAAGCAAGATAAACACACATCACTGAGTTTGTTATTGCAATTAAATTATTGGATTTTTACATTTGAATATGTTTTGATCACTGAAAAGCATGAAGAGCCTGTTTTTTCATGTTGGTCATGGACACTTTTCTGACACTTAATAACTTGACATAAGCCTGCCGATATTCTTAAAAGTCTGAGAATATGAAAATGCTACATATTTAATATAGGAAAAAAGGATTCAGTAAACCACATTTGCTTAATAACAACATAGATAAATACTTTCACATAATCCATTCTGTAAAGTCTAAGTTCTCATTTAGTATACTCTAATTTTGATTTTTCCATTAAAATATTTACTCCCTCATACATTTCTTTTTGTAATGCTTCACTTATTTTGCTCCAACCAATAAATTAAATTTGTTCTCACTAAAATATATTTTTCTAATGACCATCCATGTAGATCACTAACCATGAGCTATATGCACTCTGAGACAGGTACTCTTGATAAATACAGATTTTGGCATAAAGTGGGTACTTGAGTTAATTCATCTATATATAGTCATTCATTTTTAAATGTCATTAACTTATCTGAAAATTTACTTAAAGTTATTCAAAAATATCTGTGCATTTGATCAAACACTGTCATGTGTTAGAAACCATGCTGAACTTGAAGGAATTGTTTAGCCCAATTTCCTCTGGTACAGTAACCATTGGTAGAGAGTGTAAACTTCCCAAGTGATGCACTTGGTATCATTGAATTTATTTTTCTCAAAACTTACATAGGGACTCTGTTATAACCAATATTTTGCATAAAGACACTTCATTGACTCTGTTCTCACTGCAATTTTCTGAGAGTGTGTGTGTGTGTGTGTGTGTGAGAGAGAGAGAGAGAGAGAAAGAAAGAGGGAGAGATAGGGAGAGAGAGAAAAAGTGAAAGTGATACATGACTGATACTTTTATAGGTCATGATGGCCTCGAGTTATGAATAGTTATGTGAGCAGTAAACTCTCAAATGATACTAGAATTCTATCCTCTGAATAATATACTGAACTGAAGAAATACTAAGAACAAAGTATATGTTATTGTTTTCTTTTGGTGAGGAGAAAGATAGTAACAAAACATACTCTGTTTAAAATTATTCAGGGATAATCATTTTATAAGAAAAATTGGAAGAGAGGTAACGCTTATTTTTAGAGTTATGATTTTTGTTAGACAGGCACTGTGCTAAGTAACCCCTCAGAAGGACTGTATGAGGTAGGTGTTATATACATAAAGTAAAATTAAGCTACACATCATAGTACAAATGACTAGTGTAGGATATGCCATTTTTCCTGATAGAGAATTAATTGTATTAACTTTTAAGCTTAATTCCAGAGATACTTTAAATCCCTAAATCAAACAATTTAAATGATAACAAAAACTATATTTCTTAAAGAGAGAAAACTTATTTGATAATTAATCATATTAATTCTCTTCCAATTGGTAAGGCTGTTATCCTTACCTTTAATGTAGAGTTGGGCTGAGAATGATGCTGGCATTGCACTAAAAGGTGGCACGAGTTTTTCACATACAACATAAGAGTTAAGCTTTGTTGTTGGTGTTGTTCTATTATTCTAAATATATGTATTCCCGTTGCATTTCTTTTTTGACTTTAAGCTAAATGAATTGCACAGTGTCCTCTCTATGACAGAGCCAGCACAAGGCACTCTGTTTAGTCTTTGCGGAATATAAAGACTGATCATCAGTATCTTAATGGTGTATATGGAACTGAGGACAAATAGACAAAAGGAAAAGTAACTCTAACTTGGTTGATGCTTTCTTTTTTAGAAAAGTAGCTTTAAATTCAATTTTGAAAAGACAGATTTTAAAAAGACAAATATCAATTAATTAATATGTATTTAATTTCTACCATGATTTAGATTGTGTGGAAGATACCAATCCACATAAGTGAAAGTACAAAAACGTCACAGTGCAAAATTCCCGGGTACCTTAATTGGAGGCTATTTGGATAGGAAAAAGTAGAATCCAGTTTGTACTAGTTTTAAGTAAGAAAGTATACTAAGAATCTCACAACTTTTTTTAGAAATTCAAATTCAAGATGTATCACAAAGCCTTAGAAGAGATTGAAACTAGAAATTGGAAATGTCACAATAAATGTGACTTGAACTTGAAGATTCGTTGCCTCTTTTATTTTATTTATTTATTTTTTATATCTGATTCAAATTTTTATTCTCTTTGTTTCTAAAGGACATCTTTCACTGCTGACTCCAGCTCAGTACAGATGGTCTATATTCTAATTCCTAATCCGCAGCAGGGAAAATATGGTGGAAAAAGCTCAGAGCAGGAAACCCATACTTGGCTCGCCATCTATTAGCCATGACTGGGAGCAGAGTCAGGCCATACAGGGCTATCATTTCTTGGCCATCGGTGGTGAGAGTTCTCTATAAAATTATGGGTCATAAAGAGGCAGTAGTCATGGATCACTGAATTGAGAAAATTTAATTGTTTTGTTCTGAGTTGTCTAAATTGCATAGTCTGATTTATTTTGGATGACACCTAAAATAAATCTTGCTCCTGAAATGCAATTGTTTTAATAATAGTACCTAATGAGGGCAAGAAAAGTTTCTAAGTTTCTAAGATAGTGAAGTCTTTGTGATGAGAAATAGCCCGATTCATTTCATTGGGTGTACCAGTGTAAAATAGTATAATGGAGTTACAAAATAGCCTAGGGTACAAAACATCAGGGAGTCTATTGTGGTAGTTCAAAACATAGTGGCCACAATTGGAAATAAACTGACTGTACCTTCTTAGTACCAAAGAATTAGAAGAAGCTTGTGTGTTAAATTAAACCTTTTAAAAAAGAGAAACTATAAGGAAGTAACCCCTCAGATTGCGAGATTCTGTCATAGTGCCACCATTCAACAAATCTGTGTCCCTTGCGTCCTACAGGGTACAGCTGAGAGAAATAACTCTGGTTTAATTGGAAGGTCTGAAGAATCCTGCCTTATACCTTATAGTTCAGAGGTGGATCCCCCTCGGACTTTCCTTATTTACCCGAATTCCCCGGAAGCTATAAACATCAGAAAACAGATGACAGCAAAGACTTAGGTTATGATAATAGTTTTCAAAAATGATTATGAAGAGACTAAGGTTGAAAAGAGCATTATAACGTATGTTAAACTAAGATATTTAATCTTTTATGAATGCAGAATTTCTCAGCAGTTCAGACACCTGTGCAATCAAGATGCTGTGAAATTTCTTTGAACTCTCCTAATTTGGGTTTGACGCAGCCCATTTGTTTGAAATGTTTAATAACTTATGCACTAATTACTTGTTTAAACCCACACTGACTGGCAAGCTTTCTGTTACTACTGATAAAATATAGATCACCCTGAATATTTATGCATAATTTGCATATGAGTGACATTTATGGTTAACACAAAATTTGTTAGTGAAATAAAATTTTTAAAAAATGTCTTCGTGTGTTCCACTGAAATGATTAGCAGAGGCTATTAATCAAAGAAATTCCTTTTGTTCTTAATTTTATGGCAAATATATGAATAAGGACCAAAGAAAGTATTTGGTTAGTCTTAGGCTTTCATTAAAGACTTAGTTTTTTAATGTGCCAGATAACTTCAGAACTCAAGTTACTGTGATGAAGTTAGACATTTTAAGAACTTCCTTACCACTTTCATATCAAGAGCTTATGCATGTTTCTGTCTTGTCAAATTCATTCTTTTATTTTAAAAACTGTTTTGTGAGACTTTGTGTATTTTTAAGGAATAAAAATTTTCAGTTTTACTTCACTGTCCCTTGCAAATTGTAGAGAACTTTACTTTTCTGTTAAATAAAGAAATTTTAACTCATTTATTCTCAACTAACTAATGAAAGGCAGCTTGCAATCCGCCAAAGGAATAAACAAACCTCATTATGCCGCCCAATCTCTTAGCTCTTTAGATCAGGGCTTTATTCAGTATGAATTATGTCTGTTATGATCCTGAAATTAAAATTGTAAATAGATTTATATGGCTTCACTTATTTATCTTGAATTCCTCTCTGACTCTCTTCTCTGGAATACATTAGACTTCTTCCAGTTACGTTTCAGTTTTCTACAATACTAATGTCCCTGCTGCATATTTCTTTTAGTCCTAATGGTAGTGGCCACAGTAACCCTCAACTCAGAAGGTACCAGTCTTCACATTGAAGATCTCTGAAATTCTGAGAGTCTTTCGACATTCTACTGTGATTTGAAAAATGAGATCCTACTTTTGGGAGCAAATGTTTCTTCACTTTACAAAGCTTGACTTGTGATTGAGTCAAGTAAGGGGTTCAGAAATTTTGTTTTTGCGAATGTGAGTCCATGAATAAGTAAAGCAGGAAAAGGTGATCTTTCTCCTCTGTACACTCAGAAGAGTGGAGAATCATGTCTGATTACCACAGGAGTGATATGTATTCTGTCTAGTAATGTAGGAAAATGCAAATCATGACATGGAAACAAAATCAATAGAGACGAAGACTGAAAAAATGCTCGTTTTGTTAGTGTTGATCAGGGGAGAAAGTGATCTCATTTTAAATCACTGGCCTCAGTTTCATGAATGTATACAGAAGTGACAGAAAGATGATTCATCAGGGGATTAAGAAGGATGAAAAAATAATCACCTACCTTAAGACAGCCCACCTACATCTTTAAGTGCTTTTTCTTTCATTCATATTGTTTATGTTTTATTACAGATTATCCCATATCTTAGCCCTCATATGTATCTTATAGGCTATCATTGTTATTCTTAACACTGTTTAGCATTGATTTGTCAGTTTATTTACAGAGACTAATCTACTTTCAGACAGCTAATAATTGAGTTTTGAATCTATCAGGTTGAGGAAAAAGACTATGAATTAATGGTGAATACTAACAAGATAATATGGAATATTAACTCCTATCTGAAAAATATTACCTGGCGTTTCTAAAAAAAATAAATGAGTTGAAGAGAGATCTACTTTATTTTGTTTTTGTTTGTTTATTTAGTACCACCCAAATGAATTTGCATAGCAAATTTGCTAAGCAAGCATGTGATTAGATATCTTGGTATCAAGTCCCATTTATCTCCCCTACACAGCACCAAGGTGCAAGCAGACAGTCCCTCTTGCAGTGGTTTAATAAATTAGATTTATCTCTAGTTCTATTCATAAATCATGTGTGTACTACTTGGGAATTCCAGCTGTTTCTGGGTAGAGATCAACTTTGTTGGGAGCGTCTCCTATAGATTCTCGAACCTGGGCAGGCCCTGCACTATTTTTCCTATTCCTTGTGTCTGGCTTCATTACATAGAATATTGTAAAGAGAAATAGAACTTAGAGAAAATTTTTGTAAAACTCTCAAGACATAGTGAAATTACAAATGAAGAGGCACAACTTCACTTGGATATAGAATAACCTAAAAAATGGCAAGCAGGCATGTGATAGAAATGTTTAAAGTAATTTTAATGTTTTGTTAAATGTTATTTTGGAGAAATTTAACTTAATCTACAGCCTCTCCTTGGTGAACCAACACTTTAAGAGAACAACTATATTAAGAAAAAATAGGTTGGTATGCATTAAATACTAAAAACATATATTTATACACTGCTATATTTGATCTCCTAGAAATAAGTATATTGTGCTTTAGAAGCAAGGCTCATAGCAGTTCCTCAAAGGATAATTTATACTGTCCTACAAAAAGACAATGTACTGAAATTACAACTACCTTTTTATGTTTAATGTCTGAAAGATAAATTACTTTGTTGTGGCAATAATTTGCCTCTTAAAAGTAATTGTACTTTATTAACCATAAACCATTAAATTATTAACTTGAGTAGTGCATGGTACATAGTGTAAATGGTTGGATGACAAGAAGTAAACTTCTAAACACTATGGAAATACAGCAATGGTTTCAGCTGGACTGGTGTTTTAAAACTAGAATATTTCCACTTAAAAATGTTGCTCTGATGCTTTGGGAAAAAAAGATTACCTTCTGAAAAATAGACAGTATAAAAATTCCTAAATAAGGCAGTTTTAAAGGTGATACTTTTAAATTTATATCATAAAGATACAGTGAATATAATTAGAATGAGGAATATAAAAATTAATATATTAGCATAAAAGCTTTGAACAAAATTGTTGAAGTTACATATAATAAGTAACATTTTACCACAGAAGCAGACTCTGGGACAAATGGGCTATTCTTGCTTAGCATATTCAAGGTGAAGAACATCCTGGAATTGGAGCTATTTTTCAACAACCATGTATGAGGGGCAACTGTGGTGCAGTGCAAGTTTTAGTGCACCTCAGTAAGCTTTATGAGAGTTTCGATTTTTCCGCCTTAGGTGTTTTCTGGTTTACAATATCAAACTGTACGCTTTAACTAAACATGTGTTTTGACCCAAGACGTTACATGTAACTACCACAACAATGTTGGGGGAGGGGTACATTTTGATCTCTTTTCAGTTGTTTGGCTTTGAAACATAATTAATTAACTAATTAATTATTCACATAAGGCCCCTATTCAGACTGGCACCTTTCTAATCATGGTTTGAGCTCCTTTATCATCTTCTCCTTTTTTGATGCAGACCCCTCATAAGTTCTCGGTGATCATTGACAACTATTTGCATAGTTTCCTGTTTTTTTTAAATCAGTATAAAGTTAGTACTGAAGCTGTGTTACTATTAAATTCCATAATTACATTTTTTTTAACTTCTTGGTGCTTTTCTTTACCTTTGCTAGATTTCAAATCCTTCTTTCATCTCTTTCCTTCCCTTCTTTTATTCCTTTTATCTTTCTCCTTTTCTTTTCTCCCTCCTTCCCTCCCTCCCTCCCTCCCTTCCTTCCTTCCTTCCTTCCTCTCTTCCTTCCTTCCTTCCTTCTTTCCTTCCTTCCTTTGTTTAACAAATATTTATGAAGGTACTCTATTAAAAACTAGTTAAAATAGGAAAATTGTAATGAACATGGCATTTTAGTTATTGGCATCACTGAGTTTATAGTCTACAATGTGACCTAATAAGCAATTATGACACAGTTTCTTTAAGTACAAAAATAGTAGACATAGACTGTTAAGAGAGTTAGAAAACAAGTATCCAAAGTAGTGAAAAGATGAGCATCCAACAGAACTTCTGTAAGTGTTGATATAAAGTTTGATTATTCAAGGGCAAATTAGGTTTAGATAAGTGAAGTCTGATGATGAGAGTGTTCAGAAGGAAAGGGTAGAGAGCAGGGTAATTTTGTTGCAAACCAGGTATATAACAAAATTAAAATGAGAGAAGAATACGGAAAGTGCTTCAATAGGAGCTACAGTGGCATTTTCATTAAGAAAAGGGACTGGGAGGTGGAGTAGGTTTAGCTTCCATGGGTTTGTATTTTGGATAGGAATTAAGAGGGACATAGGTCTGGAGAATGATTAGATGCCAGGCTTCTCACGGAAAGTGCCCAGGCAGGATTTGGTAAATGAAAGCATTTCTTGAGACTTTATTTCAGATTTACTACATTGTGATTCTGAGGAACTCATGCCAGGTTGGCAAAAGAAGAGGCAGTTCTTAGAGCAAAGAATAACTCTTACTGTATCCAAAGCAGGATGGAAACATCAAGACCTCTCAGGAGGATTTCAACTCTGGGTTAATTTGATGCTTGGTCATCTAGCCTCTTAGGGGGTGTCTGAGGCTCTTTATCTTTTAATACAATATTTTAAAGTTATTTTTCATCTCTTTCGGGATTAGTGTTGACCCAATAAGTTGCAACTGATTATAAAATATAAGTGTTTCCTTTTGTTTGTATAACTAAGCAGTTTTGTAGACTCTTATTTTTAAAGTTATTTACCAGGTAAGCTATAAACTTATACTTATCTATTAAGTTATTTAAAATTCAAAATAAATTGTTTTTAAATTAAATGTAGCAAGTGATGAAATTTTGTTGATAACTGTCTTTCCATATCCTACTAAAAAATCAGGCTGCTCTGCAATATATAATTCTTGGCAGGGTTGGTAAATTCCAATTGAGTGTTGTTAGTCTCGATTTCAGGAATGGAATTTCTGAAACTTGGATTTTATTTGTTGTGGTTTATAATTATTTTTGTTATTTTTATTTATCATACCCTGCTGTTTGTTGTTCTCAAAAAATAAAGGACCAGTACTTCAATATCTTAAGTAATCAGTCTTTGATTTCAAACTGATGTTTATCTGTAGGGATTATTTAACTTTTCTAATATTAAAAAAAGACCATAGTATTTTACTACCTGGCAAAAAGAAATTGCCGACAAAGTTTCTTTGCTTGACCAAGCCTTAGTCAGGCTCCTGAATCTTCTCCTAGACCTATCTGTGCACTCACTTCCTTGTAAATCTAGTTTTACCAAGAACCCTGCTAAGTTATTTCAGCAAGAACCACCCTTTCCTTCATAGCTAATCATCCTCCATCCCTGACCAGCTTCCTCATCCTCTATCGTCTCTCAGGTGATGTCTTCAGCAATACCTTGTTTGACTAGTTTAGCCATAATCTTCCCTTACCTTGGATGTTTCCTCTTAGTAATTTTGCACCCACCAAACCCCACTCTAGTCTTTGGTTATAAATTCCCACTTGTCCTTCCTGTGTTTGGAGTTGAGTTCAATCTCTCTCCTCACAGGATCCCATTGCAGTGACCCCTACACCTATTGCCATGGCCCCCCCTTGAATAAACTCTACTTTACCATCTTCAACAGGTGTCGTGAATAATTTTGTTTTTAACATCATCACCTTATTTTTCTTTACCACACTTGTTTCAATTCACTTTGCTGCTTCTATGTTAAGCGTAAGTTGCTTAAAGCTTATTTTCGCTTTCAAAAGCCAATGCATGTAGTAGCAAAAAGTCTTGCAATAGAATATAAATACATTGCCTTTTACAGAAGTAAACCACTTTGCTGCCAAATTCTGCAACCATTTAAAAGTATACATATAATTCAAAAACAAACCAGCACAATATTAAACAAAACAGTAAACACTGTTTGCAAGCTACTGGCAACTTCCTTCAGAAAAAAACAAGAATAGAACATAGAATTCCCAGGAGCATTGATTATCCAACTTCACCCCAGATTTTAGCATAGTGCTTGCAGGAAATATTCAAAGGAAATATAGATTCATTGTTAAGTCTAGCATTTTAAAGCCCTGAATCAAATTGAAAGAAATATTTTTAATTGGAGAACCCAAGAGAGTCTAAGCACACATGAAATGCTTGACAGAAATCTCCCCTTTCTGTTCTGGGGCATATTAATAGTTTAGACAAGGAGGAAGGCATGGAGCAGAATATATGAGATCATTTTCTACCATCCCTACCTCTGGCTCTATACCAATAGCAGTCAATAAATTATTTATTTTTATTTTAAACATTATTTTTAATAAGTAGCCCTAGTGCGTTGTACAAAATACAAAAAGGATAAAATTAAATATTTCTCCTACTCCTGTTTAACCATTTAGTTCCCTACCCAAAAAAGAAACTAGTATTAGCGGTTTCTTTGTGTTCACTGTGTGTGTGCATGTGAACAAAATAAATATGTATATATAAACACATATATACAAAACACATCTCTGTAAGAGTGATTAGTTTTTCTTTATTTTATTAAATTAGTAGCATACTCTACACATTCTTCAACAACTTGCTTTATTCATTTAAAATATTATTTGGAGATATTTCTATAGCAGTACATATAAAGGAGCATTTATACGTTGTATTTCTACTCTGTTTCTTACAATGTTTTCTATTAATAGGCATTGCTGTCTGTTTTAAACTTCGGTTATTATATTACCAAAAATCTGTAATGATGTGACTTGTGCATATGTAATTTTTAATTGTTTTCATATGTGAACATGCTGGCGGGATGGATACCTAGGAGCAAAATTAAAGGGTCAGGGTAAGAGTATTTATTTATTTAATGTTTTAACATCAGTTTATAAGCCTATGATATATAAGAATGCCCCACAACTCATTCACATAGTATATTTTAAAACTTTTTTGATATTCAGCAATCTATAAAATAAATATGGTATTCCACTGTAGATTTGTTATATTCTTTTATTATTAAAGCCTTTAAAGCATATTTTCATGTTTCAAATTTATTCATGATTAATAAAATTAATATTGTTATTTTCAACACATAAGTGGTAAAATGTCGCACAAATAGAATACTCTTCCATGCTGCATGGGAAGACGTTCCTGTAATCATATTGTCTTTGTGCAAAGCAGTGATCTGGATGTTAAGATTGCAGCTCACCCACCATCTGTCTTTGAGGTCTGGCTCAAGGCTTAGGAACTATATGCATTATCCTCAAAAAGCCTCCCCATCCTCGAGGCCCCGGGTTGGTTGGTGACAGATGCTGTCCTCTGCCAGGAGTCAAAGAGCACTCGGATTCACTTCCGCCTTTGAAAAATAGACTGACGGTTTTTGTAATGACAATGACAAAGGTTTGCTTTTGTTCAAAGAGTTTTATTTTTAGTGCAGTAAGAATGATAACAGTAATTCTGAGTATTTCTTTACCACTCGCTGTGTCAGATAGAACAGTGATACAAACCATTCAAATTCTTTTATTTGGATATGCTGGTTAAAAGACCATCACAAAGTGATAAAAAGTGGAAAATTCAGTAAAATCAGTAGTTTTTTTTCTATTTGACATCATAGTTTTTGTATCGCTTTGCAACATCTAACTTGTCCTGTTTAGTGATTACCCAACAGTCAGAGCAGAAATTGAAAATAACTAACCTCTAAGGTACAGGCACCCCCATCAATGAACACTGTCCCCAGCACTGAACAGTGTGAAGGTCACCCCATGCCAGCTGGGCACCACTCTTTTAGCTGTGGGAAGTCAGGCTTGTCTAAGGAGAAGAAGGCACCCAACGTGAGGGCCAGTGGATGGGCTAAGGAAAGGACCTTTTCTCAAACCCCAAAATATCCCAATAGTCTAAAAGTGGCTTGGTATTTACCAGAAGAAAACAAATCCTACCGATTTTAGAACTCACTTTGGCTTGATTTGAATCCAAAAGCTACTCTAGCTCTCTGATATAAAATCAGAATCTCTTAAATACTTTCTTAGTTCCCTCATGTTTGAGAAATTTAATTCAGTTTGTGAATCAATCAGACTGCTAATAACTACATTAGGAGAGACTTAACAGTACCCGTGAGTGAAGAACCTGGCACATACATTACTCTAAAACAGCAATATTCAACTGGTGTGCCACAAGGATTTTTAAAACATGCCACATCTGACTATTTAGTGAGGTGCACTGACCTATTTTCCCTTAGATCGTCAAATTAAAAAATGGCAACAGTTAACACAATAGCTGTTAGGTGAGAATGAATTAAAAATATGCCTATTTTTTGTCAGATTGGCAAAAAATATAATGTATTTTCTGGTGTACCGTGGAATTCCAGTGATTAGTTTATGTGGTCATGAGATGAAAAAGGTTGTAAATCATGGCTCTAAAAAGTGTTTCACCAAATATGTATCTAATGTGTTTTGTTTGCCCACCCAATGTCTGAAGGTGCCATTTTCTGCCTCTCATTGGTCACTATCGTTAACACCAAGCAGTTTTTACAAATCAAAAAAGTTCGAAAGCAAACAAAAATATATGTGAAAAAATAATATTGACGAGTAAGTAATTATCTTTAAATGATCCATGTCAATATGGTATTTGTCTCAATTTTCAAACTCCTAAATTAACACGGAAAAATTGTACCTGGCAATTAATAATCAAGCAAAAGTAAAGTGCAGTTAATAAAGCAATTAATGAATAGAAGAGAAATTCACCCACCTCTCCTCACTGAAGTTCTGGAGCACGCATTCACTCTTCCTCCATTGTGTGAATTCTAAGTTACTCCACAGCTGAATGGAGCCCTCATTTACAACCAAGTCAGTTAATTGCTGGATGCTGTGATGTTTCTGAGTCATCGCATTCTTAAGATTTTTAAAAGCCAGGTCAAACAGGTACATAGGATTTTATTACCATGATTTTTAAATGTTTCCAGTGAACTCTATACATAGACCTCAAGGTAAGAAAAGCAAAAAGAAAGTTGTAGTAATTTTTTTTTCTATTTTTTAATTTTTTTTTACCCTTTAGTGTAGAAACAGCTCTTTGTTGTTGTCAACTAGTTTAAAAAATATTTTCAGAATAAATAAATAACTGCTTGTAAAGATTAGAATTTCTTGAGGCATCAGAAATCCCAAAATTATATCAAATATATTGAACTCACAGTGGAAAGTTCCCTGAAGTACCACTGGAGTCTCCATGGGAAATGCATATAAATACTTTCTCCAAGTTAGATGCTATTTTGTTTCCTCACTCAGCCTTTCTGCTACTTTCCCAAATATACACCATTTTACTATGTGGTTGCAAGCAACATTCATGGATGGTAGATCCTATACAGACATTGCTGCACAGTCCACCAAAGGATAATTATAAAATATCCATGAAGGCTAATTCCCCAATTAGAATTTTCATTTATTGTAACTGCTTTACTTCTAATTTTAATAGTTTGTATTAGAAAACTAAGCGATGAAATTTTTATATTACATTTAATTTACTGATTGAACACAGTGCTTAAATTAATACATTTATTGATTGTTCACTATAAGAAAAACATGTATAAAGGGAATCAAACTCAGTATACCTTTCATAACTAGTAAATGAAAATATCACTTGCTGGATCTGTCAGCAACATTTTCTTGTTGCCCCTCCTGCTCTATTTTGATATCTAGGGCAAGTAAACATGTTATGCCTAAGAGTTTTTCTGCTCACCAAATGGATGTCACTCTTTTTTTTTTTCCTAACAAGTCTAATTGGATAAATCCCTTTAACGCTAGTAGTGGGGAGTTGGGTACCCTGAACCAATAATTCTGAAGACATGGTCAACCTGAATTCAGACTTTGTTTAACTTTTCTACTAGCCTGGGATATAGTTCTCTATAGATTCTCCCACATTCTCACTTTCTATCTCATGACCATCACACTTAGCTTCTTTTTTCTGGTTTCTCTCCTTACCTATGAGACTCAAGTGTGGGGCACAATCAAATCCTGCTTAATATATTGCATTTGAAATAGAATTTTCACTTGATTTACTGTCAGTTGGCATTATGGGACTGTAGCTATATCCCCCTTATTATATTATCAGCACTATTTGATAACAGTTGCTGAGGTTTGCAGCCTCAGGTTATATCATGTCTATCTTGTTTGACAGCCACTGTAGTCGTGGCTAAGTTAGCTTTCGCCTCCAACATAACTTAATCCTTCATTGTTGGTCATAATGACAAAGCCTGGCTAATGAGAATACAGTTTATGAATGCTCCTAATCTAGGTCCTTATTTTGGTTCATATTCTCTCTTTATTCACTTTAATGCGGTTATCCCGTAGAGGGAATCAAGGCTGATACCAGAGATGAAATGCTAATTGCCCTGACTTATGATGTAAATGCTTCTCTTTCACCTCTGTAAACCCTTTTCGTGCCAAATCTATACCACGCCTCCAAAGACGCTTACCCCACTTAGCCCAGCATAAAGGGAATGCGGGGCTATTGTTCTGGGCTCAGAATTTGGAGTTTGTCTCCTCTGGGCCCGTGCACGTAAATAAAGATTGTGCTCCTAACCCCTCAGTGTCTGGTCGTTTCATTTTTCCGTAACAATCCATCAAAGCTTCCCCTCAAAGGTCACAATCACACCACAATTTCAGGTATATAGTGTTCAATTCCAAGTTGTTGCCAACTAAGACTGCCAGCCCCCCAAAGCTTCCAGTCTTTTATTTCCCACTGTGTACTGAGTATTTCTCCTTTAAGACCTAACTGATACTCAAATTTAAATGCCTAGAGTTGAATTTGACAATGCCCTTTATAAATGCCTCCATTTACTGAATTTTTAATTATATATTTAGTAAGGAGAGGGGGAAAGAAATACATGAGAAGGAAGATGATAGCTATTCCACTTCAGGGAATTCATCCAAAGAAACCTGAAACACTAATTCAAAAGAATATAAGCACCCCTATGTTCACTGCAGTGTTATTTACAATAGCCAAGACATGGAAGCAGCCCCAGTGTCCATCAATAGATGAGTGGATAAAACAACTATGGTACATTTACACAATGGAATACTATTTAGTGATAAAAAGAAGAAAACTTTACCCTTTGCAACTGCATGAATGGACCTGGTGAACACTATGCTGAGTGAAATAAGCCAGTCAGAGAAGGACAAATACAATGTGATTTCAATCATATGTGAACAAACCGAACAAACAAAATAGAGACAGACTCAGAGAGCAGGATGACAGCTGAGAGGGGATGGGAGTTAGGGTATGAAGGGTAGAGCAAAAAAGAAAAAGGACTCATGGACATGGACAGCCATGTGGCGATTGTAGCGGGGGGAGGTGTGGGTGGAAGTTGAAGAGGGTATAAGGGGGACAAATGGTAATGGAAAAAATACAGTAAAAAAAATAAACAATAAAAAAAAAGAAAAAGGAAAAAACGTTGGAAGGGGATCTTAGGTAATACCAAAGTTTTAAAGAAAAGGTAAGGAAAGGAGTTTCCATGAAATAACTTGAGAATTGATAGATTGGTTGGTAAATAAGTGCTGTCATGGAAGCAGACCACAAAAGTTTCTTAAATTTAGGTAAATTCTACACAAATGGTAGTTGGAGAATTCTCAGAAAAAAAGTCACTCTAACTTTAATGCAGACAACTGCATTTACTTCTTTGAGGCATCTACAAAGAAGAAAAATTTTCACGCTTCTAGAATTGGTTTTCACTCATTGTAATAAAATGAAGTACAATACAAATTACAATATAATTACTTTTCTATATAGGCAGAACTGCTAGCTAACAGGAAATAGTAGTAAAATACCAGTCTACCTAACAAAAGTGTAATGAAGTTATTGTAGAGCATTGCTATGAAGGTAAAGAGAGCAGGGGTAAAAGAAGAGTGGAGCATTTTTCTCCCTTGAAATATTTTAGCCAGTTTTTTTATCATTTGATGCCTCAACCATTTCCTTATTATTGCCTTTTCAGAAAGTCAAAATGATGAAGCATTTGCATAAATTTTTGCTTCTCTGTTCTGTTGATCTCACGCAACCCATACAGAATGGAGATGTCCTCTTGAACAGGGTGTTTCGTTAGGAGACAGAAACAATAAAAGGCCGATCAAGTTCTGTGTATTTATGTGTACATGTGCCACTGGTAAGATTCCTAGAGATGGATAATCTTATCAAAACAATCACAATATGACTATAAAAAAAGTTTGAGATGTAAACAAAAGGCTGCAAAACAACTAGAAATAACCTTTTTATGTATACCATTCATCTACAGCTTAATATGTGTAGTGTCAGGGACAAACTGAGGTCCCAGCTGCCTTAATTCATTTAATAAATTGTGATAATTAATAGCTATTATGCATGCATTTTAACCTTTTCATATTTAATAACTGCTTGTTCCACTCCAAAATTTAAAATATGATCAGAATGCTGTGTGTGGGGGTGTCACAATACAAATAGTAGATAGGAAACCTGCTTATATGCTGTCATTCAACTTCTTTCCAGCAGAGCACTTTTTTAATATTATCTTTGGAAAATAAAATGGGAAAGATTTCTGTATAATTTTAAGAAAAGTCTGACTGGCATCATAATTAATTGGCCCCTTTAAAAAAATGTTTCCTGTGCATTTGTTGAAGTAAAATTACAGATTCTTTGCAAAATTAACATGTCAATCTTTATTAATCTCTAAAATTTCTAATCATAGGCATAAGGGCTTTGGGAACTGCATTTCACATATAATGGCTTTGGAGGGAAAATTGACACACTTCCAGTTCGGTAAATTCCTGAGTATATTCCTCTCCAGCTTACCCCCAAGCTGCCAGGCGACAGTGAGAATAAAATGGACTTTGTGGGAAGCTGAAGCTGCGTCCCAGCTCTTAACACAATTATGGCTAGATTTATTGGTGGGCATGACAGTTCTTGGTCGTACAACTCCAGTGAGAAAGAAGATAAATGAGGCTACAGCACCTGCGAGACATAGAGGCAAGATTAGCCAAGAATTAAGAGTCTCTTCTGAGAGTCACAGAAAGTTCTGCGAAGCCTGGCAGGACCTAATATTTGAGGGGACAGAGAAGAATGCAGGGTGAGAAGTAAAAATACCTGTGCTATTTTTAGATTACTACTTTATATGAAATCAAATGCTGATAGTTTAGCTATAGGAAAAAAGCCAATCAGGAATTAATGCGTACGTCTTGGCATTGCTATTGAACTATCACACCATTACCTCTTCAATATTTCTGGAAGCCAAAAAATTCTTGGCAGTAATTCAATAGAAAGTCTTTTTGCATAGATATGTATTGAGGTCACTGGCTGCACTGCTACAGTTGCAGTATTTTCTATGAACTTTAAGTAAGTAATTTATCTGGGAGTAATCTATATAAATATTACATTTTAATCTTAATTTTTTAAATTAATAAACTTTAAAGCAATTTTTGGTTCAGCAAAATTGAATGGAAAGTACAGAGAACGCACACGTGTCCCCATAGATGTCCAACCCCCCTTTCTATCAACCCCACACTACAGTGATACATTTTACAATCAAACCTACACAGACACATCGGTAACACCCAAGCCCATAGTTAACATTAGGCTTTACTCTTGGTGTTGTACATTCTTTGGATCTGACAAATGTCTAATAATATCTTTCCACCCATTGTAGTCTCATACAGAGTAGTTTAACTGCCCTAGAAATCCTTTGCACTCTGCATATTCCTCCCTTTCTGCATCTGCTTCCCTGGCAAAAACAGGTCTCTTTAATGTCTCAAAAGTTTTGGTTTTTCCAGAAGGTCATATAGTTGAAATCATGCAGTGTGTAACCTTTTCAAATGATTTCTTTCATTTAGTAATATTCACTTAAGGTTTGCTCCATGTTTTTTGAAGGCTTAAGAGCTCATTGCTTTCCACTGCTGAATAATATTCTAGTGTCCGAGTATGCCAAAGTTTACTTATTCATTCACCTACTGAAGGCCATCTTGGTTGCTTCCAAGTTTGGGTAATTACGGGTAAAACTGTTATAAATTCCATGTGCAGGTTTTGTGTAGATAATAAGTTTTCAGTTATTTGGGGTAAATACTTTGAAGCACAATTGCTGGATTGTACAATAGGAGTATGTTTAATTTTGTAACAAATTGCCAAAATGTCTTCCAGTGGGGCTGTGTCTCTATGCATTCCTACCAGAAATGAAAGAGAGTTCCTGTTGCTCTCATTCCTTACACATTTTCATCGGCATTTACTGTCATCAGTGTTTTGGATTTTGGCCATTCTAATAGATGTGTAGTAATGTCTATCTCATTGTTGTTTAATTTGCAGTCTTTTAATGACATAGGCTGTGGATCATCTTTTCATTCATTTATTTGCCATCTGCATACCTTTTTTTGCAAGGTGTCTTTTCAGGTCTTTGTTCATTTTTAAATTGGGTTGTTTGTTTTCTTATTGCTGTTTTAGGAGTTCTTTGTATATTTCAGATGAGTCTTTTGTCAGGTGTGTCTTTTTAATCATTTTCTTAGAGTCTGTGGGTTATTTATTTGCTTGACATTTTCTTTTGCAGAACAGAAGGTTTTCATTTTATCAGTTCTTTCTTTCATGGGTGGCACCTTTGGCATTGGATCTAAAAGTCATTGCCATGCCCAAGGTCATCCTAGTTTTTCTCCTATGTTATTTCCTGGTAGCTTTATTGTTTTGTGTTTTACATTTAGGTCTATAATCCATTTTGAGTTAATTTTTGTGAAGAGTGAAGGTGTTCATGTAAATTCTTTTTCTGTCCCTTTTCTTGCATGTGAATGTCCAGCGGTTTTAAGGTAATTTGTTGAATGGACAATAATTTTTCCATTGCACTTCCTTGTCTCCTTTGCCAATGATCAGTTGTCTACAAGGTCTGTCCAGGAGATATCCAGCCATATATTATGAAAAATAGAAACATTTATTGAAGAAGATCAAAACACAAGAAACATTGTAGTCAGTACCCTTCAAGTAGGCACGTTGGGACCTCATACTGTTCTTCCAATCACCATCAGCTACCCTGTTGTATTTCCTGAATCTCATCGATGGCCTGGAATCTCTTCCCTTTCAAAGGTGATTTTAATTTTGGGAAAAGCTAGAAGTCACAGGGTGCCAAATCTGGGTTGTGGGTGGACTGAGTCACCTGAGTGATTTGATGTTTTGCCTAAAAAACTCTGCCCAAGATGTGATGCATGAGCAGGCCGTGTTATTGTGATGAAGCTGTCAATCACCAGTTGCCCATAGCTGCAGGCTTCTGAATCATCCACATAGTTTCCACGGAGGAATGTTCCAGCTTAACAGAAAATATGATGCAGATTCATTGCTCTACTCACTCAGTCATATTGAATTTAACAGCCACACAGTACACATGCTCACTTAATGGGATCTACTGCCCCCATTGACTACTACAGTGAAGTTGTCATTGTTCATGCATGCACATTCCAATCCACTCTCCTTGGCTGTCAGTTTAGACTGATGTCACACAAATGGTTCTTGTTATATTAACAATGGTTGGACTTTTTCCAGACAGATCTCGTGTATTTATGTAAAATATTTAAAAATGTATAGTTCTATTGGTCCGTTTGTCCATTCTTTTGCCAATACCACACTGTCTTGAGTACTGTGGATTTAGATTAAAGTAAGTCTTGAAGTCAGGTGGTGTCAGTCCCCAAAGTATGTTCTCCTTCAATATAGAGTTGGCTACTCTGGGTTCTTTGCTTCTGCATGTAAACTCTAGAATCAGTTTACCAATATTCACAAAATAACTTGCTAGTATTTTTTATTGGAATTGGGTTGAATCTATAGATCAGTTTGGGGAAAAATTAACATTTCGACGTTATTGAATGTTCCTATCTATGAACAGGAATGTCTCTCCATTTATTTTGTTCTTTTTTTGATATATTTTATCAGAGTTTTATAGTGTTCCTCATATATATTTGAATTTTACTAGGTTAAAAACTTATTTAATCAGTTGTATAGATTATATATAAAAACTGACCATTTCCACATATACAATATTGCATGTGAAAGTATGTTTAATACAAAATTCAAGTAAATGAAGGCACTGTTTAATGAAAAACCATAATTTTATGGATGGCTTTTAATTATTAAATAACAAAGAATAATTAATATTAAATTATATCTATTAATATTATGTTAAATATCTTACTATTCCATTATTATTAAATGCTCTGTTATTAATATCATGGCAAAATGTTTAAGATTCTGAATTAGGATTAAAGTTCTAGATTCACCATTTATTAGTTATGTGGCTTCTGGTTCTCCATTTTGTCATGAGAAGTTAAACATGGTTTCTTACCTTGTGGGTGTTATGTAAAGATCGAATAGATGAAGGATGTTAAGATCCTTTGACATAAGAAGAGATCAACAAAAACAAACTGCTTTTGCTACTACTACTACTACTTATTCTTCTACATAGCTTGCTATAGATAAAAAAAGAACTAGGGAGATAGAACCAGGAGAATTAGCATTGCCCTAACCAAATACACATGTATAACTTCAAGTAGGTCAAACCATTAATGGTCTCTTGGATAAATAGGTGACATATAATTTTCTTTCTCATCTCTAAAAGTATAGAAATATCTATGAGAAAATGTCATTAGGTTAATAATTGGGAAAAATGTATGTTGTAATTAGAAAGAAATTATAATGCGAAGAAGAAATTTGCTGCTAAAATTTGAATTTTAATTAGTTATGTTGAGTGTAAAGAGAAACAAATACAGAATTAATGAGCTAGAGATTAGTTATTAATGTGTATAAACAGCAGAGGTCTTTTCTGAGTCAGAAACTTTCTTGTGTCATCTTTCAATCACTATGATAGATTTCTGTGATTTATTATTTTTATTACTTAGGCCTTAAATGTTTTCATCTGACCTCTATGTGAAGGTTTTTCTAGTCAGCTATTTTTCTTTACAAAAAGAAAGAAGCATAGCAATGTAATCAGGTATTGTTGGATTTTGAAGATAACATGGTGAAAATTTTCAACTAGAAGTCCTCTATATCCTAAATTCCCAACAAGACCAAAGAGCTCAATAAAGTGTAATGTATCCACTTGAAGAAATTCTAAACAGCCATTTTATTGAACAATTACCAAGTAGGAAGAGCTGCATGGAAAAATACTTCTGACAAGCTGTGAGTTCATCTTAAGTGAAAACAAGTGGAATAGAAAAGTCTACATGTCATACAAAATTATACACACATAGAAAGGAGTGCATCAAAATACTAAGAGTGGTTATGGTGGATTGCTTACTTCATAATCAGTACTACTTTTCCTTACTGATTACAATTTGGTATAATCCAATATATTGTCATGCTGGTAAAAAGTGAATGTAAAGAAAGAAATAAAATACTGAGAGATTGTAATATAAATAAGAAAAAAATCTTCTCTTGACATTTAGGAGACTTTGATTTTAGACTCTACCTTCTTGGACTCACACTGCCTCATTAAAAAAAAAAATAAGTGGTTTAAAATGAGGTTTCTTCCATCATTAACACTGTATGAAGCTATGAATATCATTTGATAAATTTTTATTAGAACTTGCTAATATGTCTACTGCACAGGTACTAAATTCCCCACATTGATGCTACCAACACAAGTTCAAATTAATTGCAAATTTATATTTTATGGTGAACTACTAGTGGCAATTTAAAATGTGAAGAAAACCATATGGAAAGATAACAAGTATTCTAAATCTAACCAGCTCTCATTACCCAGCATTAAAGTAATTACTTTTGAGTTGCCTAAAGTTAAGACACATCAAGGGCCTGAGATATGGCCACAGTTAGGGCTCCACAAAGGTCAGTAAAAAATTTCATCTTAGCCCTTCTGAATTTGCTCTTGTTGAGTATGAGGGAAATCTATAGACTTCAGATTTCTAGCCTTCTCTCTACCAAAGAGGAGAAATTACTCCTCTTAATTGGCCAATTAGAAAACAGAAGCCCTTCCCTGGAACTGATACATGCCCTCCTCTATTTCTTGGCCCCAGTGTATGTGGTCTGGATGACACCGCTACATGCCACCTACTGGACTGCCTCATGTGCCCACCATATTCCCCTCCAAACTCACACTGACTGGTCCTAGCTCTTGGCTCTCTCCTTTTGCCAAATTAGAACTTTATTATCAATATTTTTGTTTCACCTTGAAATTTAGTTTTCTTCAGTCCTTTTATTAAAACATAATTTTCATAGAGTAAAGTATAACTTGTTCAGTCTAAAGTCTAGTGAGGTATGGTAAATATATAAAATTGTATAACCATTCTGGCAGTCAAGTAACACAATGATCCCTTCATCAACAAAAAATTGTTGTGTCCTTTTTCGAGTCAATATCTTCATTCCCCCCTACCCTTAGCAACCACTGGTCTGTTTTTTTGTTTGTTTGTTTTGTTATCTACTCCTATACTTTTTTTTTCCTTACAAGAATATCATATAAATGCGACAATGCACTTTTGAGTCTAGTTCCAGCCATCCAGTTTCTAGATCGCCTTCAGAGGCAATGATTCCATAAGCGGTTGTAGGTTTGTTGCATCCATTAGCGGGAGTGAGCTTAAGGCCCTTCCTATGCTGCCACCTTGAACCCCCTTGCCTCTACCATGTAATATGAAAAGCCTATGTACCGCTTGTCACACCACACTGAAGTCTTTTTGAGGATGGCACTTTGTCCTATTTACCTTATTTTCCCAGCACTGACATATTAGCTATAATAGCTAGTCTTTTAATAACTTTTTCTGGATGCCCTAAGATCAGTAAGTATTCATGATTTTCTTCCAATGTTTTTGAGACAGCTTCCTTGAAATATTGCAGTAAAGATTAAGAATGAGAAAAATCATGCTCTCTGAGTCTCAGAATATTCTGTACATCAACAATATATTTTTCACTTATTTTAACTTCTTTCTTAGAAACTGAATTCGACAGTGTCATCTACATGGACCACATGGGCAAGTGCAATTTCTAGAGAAGTAAGTATTTTTTTAAATTAAGGTTTCGTTTTTCTTCAGACTATGTTATTGAATTCCCGGGATTTTACTTTCTTCACACAGAACCATTTGTAGCACTGATCTAAACCTATTAATTTCCAAGTTATTTCAACTTTGCATTAACTGATAAAAATATAAAAGACACTGAAAATGTAGTCACCAGACTCAATGAGCAGTCTCTGGAGAAAATGGACTTGATGAATTTCAACCAGGTTTCCTATTCCTTATCAGAAGCTCAGGGATGCTGACTTATTTTCAAAGTAAAACATTACAAAACTTGAACTGAATGATAATTAGTGATGGATGTTAAAATGACACAAAGAACATGACAGCCAATTGATCACTGGGTCCCCCTTGGTGATGTAGCATGTGAAGGCCTCTGTGGCATTTATTCAGCACACACTGATCCTAGTTTCTTGTAACTGGTGTAAAATGCAGATGCAGAATTCTGCTGTGCTTATAAATTAGCTAGCTTGTTGTTAGTGAAAATCAAGCTTGTTTTTATTAGCTTTGACTGTAATTGCTATGAACTAGAAAATGGTTTTAATCCTGGAGAGATTGGCTCTTTCCTTCTGAACATCTGATATCATTTCATTGATTCATTTCATTTATATTCACAAACTTTGTTTATTTCTGCAATTATTTTAAATTTTAGCTATCTAATATTTTAAATAGAAAATAATTTTAAGAAGTTTGAGTAGAGATATTTAGGAGACTTCATATTCATACTGGTGGCTTTGTTGAGGTGGAAGTGGGCTTCTTGTGGTGTCATAAGGAAGACATGCCAGGAAACCCATGTATGAGAGACTCTGGCATGGTAGGATGTATTTGTGGTACCAGGTGTAAAATCAAAAAAGTGTCCTGGCTTCCCAGTGTCCATCTCCATCCATCTTGCCATGCGGAAAGTCCAATATTGTCTTCATCAGGCCCAGAAATCGGGACAGCATCCAGACATTTTGCACCATTGGTTAAGTCCATTTCTCCGTCCCAATCCAGCCAACTTAGCCTGTTTCCCACTGATGCTGTGCTTAGGCCCATGCAGTCGGCCAAGGGCTCCAGGTGGCTATTGAGGCCACGTGGCTGCTATAGGGATAAAACAAACGAACGAAGGAGATGACCATGTGTTACCAGGACAAAGAGAGAGAAAGAGAGAAAGGGCCTTTGTCGGGTTATATTATCTTGGGCTTGGAAAGGAACAGGTGCTCTTTTGAAATAACCAATCAACTTCCTAAGCTTTCACATGCTTCTGATGGGTCCACCCCCTAACCAATCCATTCCCTAGATCCCCCAGGGCTTCATGTTCCCTGTCTAGTCTGATCCCTCTCCCAGGCTAGACAGACAGGCCTCTATGGTCACCATCTGGCTCCTACTGAGCATGTGTTCACCTCCCCATTTATCTTCCTATCCCTCCCTCCAGTAATCTGGGGGACCTGGGATTTCCTGCAGAGCCTGCGAAGCTGTAACTTCCTGGTTAAGCAGGCTTGGGCTTCCCAGTTTATTGCGCTTAATAATGTCTGATTTCCTTTGCTCCTTTTTTAAATAAAGATCTAGCTACCTAAACTAACAGCTGTGGTATATCGAGTATATTTTGTTTTGCTTTTTTATTTATATATGTGTTCTATAAGTATTCATATTAATGTTAATGAAAAAAATCACTGTTATTTTCTATGACCAAGATTGTTTTATCAAGTACAAAGGTCCTTGAGAAATTTATGGTGGGACATATAAGAATATGTTTTATAATGCTTCTTGTCGAATGGTGTCCTTTTAATGTTAACAATTAGTCTAGGAACAATTCTACCCTCTTTGCCTACATACTTATCCTGGGCTCTATAAACTGTGAATCCTACAATGGAGGGCCCTCTTTCTCTAGTGTCAGCCCATTGTCTCAATTTCTTCTGCCTCACTCTCCTCCTCTCCCCCTTTGTTGGAAAGGACAAGCATCAAAAATTCCAGTGCCCATAGTAGCTCAATATTTGTTCCTAATACCTCATAGCTTCTGTGTTTGCTTCTGTACTGATGAGAGAGAGACACACACACATACACAGAGATTGAATGAGATAGAGAGGTTTGAAAGAGGGAAGGTTCCTCCTTTTGAATTTCCTAGTTCCAATAACTGCTCCAGAATTAAATTACAGAGAATGAGCCATAATATAAGTTTAGCCACCACAATAGCTCTCTGAGGGCTCTATTCACTAATAATACATGCTCATTTGTGTGCATTTTCAAGCAGCTTGCTTAAATGGGCCTCACGACCCACCACTTCTCAGGAAATTATAGGCCAGTAATAGCCTCACCCAAGGGGTTACTTGCTATGTAATGATTTTTGCAGCCATATTTGGGACATCACAAAAGGATGGAAGTGGGAAATTATTACTGAGGAAGAGGGTAAAACAGAATGAGGTACAGCAAAATGAAGGAAATTATATTTTTCACTGTACATTAAACATTGGGAACGAAAGACAGTTTTAGGGGAGAACCGATTCTTGAAGCTTAGCCATGATAATACATGAGCATTCAAAATTTAAATGTTCACTGGTTGTGTTAAAAAAACACACAAAAATGCATTCATATGAAAATAACAAGAATATGTATTTAGTGTATGAAAACCACATAAGAAAGTACCAGAATCAGAAATAGTGTCCTCTCACAATCTAATCCGATAGATACCCGAATTTAAAATGCAAACATTTACCTTTTTCTTTAGCCACTACTTGCCAATCAGCATCCAGGATGGATGGCTCTGGTTATTGAGTGGACAATTCTAAACCTGAAAGCAACATGCAGGTGATATTTCACTCCGTCAAAATGCAGAATCAGGCATCAGCGTGAATCATCCCTAACTTCAGGAACACTAAGAGGACATTTCTGTCCTCTGGATATCAAAAGTGACTTTCATAGGAGGCACAGCTTATGAAGAAGGCTTTGGTGATCATATAGTGTGTTGGGGTCAATGAAGGGTGGGCAGTATTTTCATCAATGAAAGAGCTAGCAGAGAGAAACACACATTTCAGACAAATGTCTATAGGATGTAGTACTGGTCAGGTAGTTTGCCAATGGGGAAAGATGGAGTTAACAAATAAGCTGGGAACAGGTCATATATAAAGTCACTTATAATTATAATTAATGTTCAATGTATTTACCATTCCATTTTAATGCTTAAAGTCTTTCAGTGGTTCCCCATGTCTCATTTGGTTAATAAATATTTTTTGAGTGCATGGTGTATGTCAAGTATAGTACTTGATGCACAGATGAACACAACAGATGAACTGAGTGCTGTACTAGTGTATTAGAAACACTCCCAGTGTGAGGGTTTGAAAATTCTATTATTTCCTATTGCTTCCTAAGAATTACTACAAATTTAGTAGCTTAAAACAAAATAAATTTATTATCTTAGTTTTAGTGGGTCAGGAGTTTGAGCACAGGTTAATTGGGTTTTCTGCTCAAGATCCTATAAGACTGCAATCAAAATGTTGGCTGGCTGTGCCATGTCATTTAGAGCACAGAGTCCTTCAAGATCACTCAAATTGCTGATAGAATTCAATTCCTTGTGGTTGTAGGACTAAGGTATCCTGTGCTCTTTGCAAAGGCACTTCACAGTTTGACTCTAGGTCAGCCTGAGGAACTTCTCTGATACTTCACCTTCTTTTAAGAACTAATTCAGCTAAGTCAAGTCTATCCAAGATAATATGACTTTGTGTTATCTCAAAGTCAACTGATGAGTAACCTACTCATTGAGTGATATCCCATCATAGTCACAGTTCTTACCCACACTAAAGGAATGACATATGGAGTATAAGTCATTGTGGATCATCTTTGGAGTCTGTATATCACAGTAAAGTTTTCCCGAGGAAGTGATATGCAACCTGAAGTTATGCAAGCAAAGAATGGGAGTAGATTTATTGTAGCCTGAGGAAATAGCATGTGTATGGCCTGGAGGTAGGAGGGACAATAGAGAATATAAGAAACTGGAGAAGCTCTGCTTTGCTTTGGGAAAGAAAGCTACATATCATAACAGGGTTTTTAAAATTATACATGATAGCACCATCAGGTATTCCCTTCCTCACCCATCACAACTTTAAAGTTTGAAATCTGTACTTGAGCTACACCATCATTTCTTTCATCTGTCAGCCAGTAATCATTTGTTCTATGACCATAACTAATACTCTAAATTCAAAACCAAGTATTAATGACATAGTACTGGATTGAATTCACTTCCTATATATTACTTAGGACTCCCACATATTACCTGCAAGTGACATTTGCAATCTCTCATTGACCATACTTGGTAAAAATAGAGCAATTTTAGTTACTATCTTTGCAATTTGCAAAGGTCATTACTGCATTTCATGTCTATTATTTTAGTTCAATTTAAACCCACATAAAATTTACTCTAACAATGACACTAAACTTTTTGTCCTTTAAATTTAATACATTTATTTGGCAATGAGTATTTAGTTTAGATATGTCTATATTGATAGTTTGGCAATTGATAACATCTATTTTGAAAAATCTGATCTTTTCCATGAGTTGGACTAACTCCAAAACTATATAATAAGGAAGCTTGAAGTTCTGCCTGAAGGCACCCTTCAAGTGACCTGTAGGAAGAAGGGAAATTGACAAATACTTGTGCATGAGTTTTAATTAGGTGTCCAACTTTCAAAATAATACCTTCTTTGTAGATAGCTTATAAATTACATGGATGTATTCTTGATTTTAGAAGTATAGAATGTCTATTTTCATGTTACTTGCCAGAATCTACAAACTTACACTCTTCATCTAAGCATCATCAAAAACCTGAGGATGAAAATTAAGATTTATAGAGGTCTATCTGAAGGGCATGATGTTCAGACATTCTGCTACACCCAGGTGTTCTTAATCTAGAATCTACAACCTTTAGCATGTACATAAATGGGCTTCGGATGACCCTTCAAGTACCTAAATTGGATCTGAAATGCTCTTGGGAAGTAAGTATGCCACATATAAACGATTTCAAGGAAAATTATATAAATGTAATTGGATTACCATTTACATTAAAAGTTTATCTCTCATTATTTCCATGCTAATAATTATGAAATCTCTGTCTCTTTCTAGGCTGAGAGCTTTCCAGGATTATTTTTTAATCAACTTTATATAATAGAGTCATTTGTAAGCAAAATATAAACTGCTGAGATCTAGGATTATAGACCAGTGGTTCCTTATATTCACATCAGAATCACTTGGAATGGATTTTTTTTTAAGACATTTTTGTCCTATCCCTGACATACTGAATTAGAAAAGTGGTGTGAAAACTAGTAATCTGTATGCTGCCAACAGCTTGCTAGGAAACATTGCTTTATGCCATGGAAATAGCATAATGTGTGAACTTGTCAAGATTTGGAACTAACTGTCATTCATTCATTTTATTGTTACAGAATGGACTTGTTTGGGGGCCAAGATACTGTTACTGAATCATGGCACCCTCCCCTGGGGGTCTTTTGTTCTAGGTTCGTCTTGACCACTGCTGGTATTAGGAATTGTGGCTCTTAATGCCAGAGTTTGGCGAAAAGGAAAGGAGCTATTCATTTAAAAGTTGTACAGGTTTTGAGTAATGACGGCATGTTGCTGTTAAATTCCAAAGTCCCTTTAAAATACCCATAAACACACACAGTCCTGCCTTCCCCTCTTTGCCCAGTCAGACCAGTCCGGTCAGCAGGGGTACCGTGTCTCAGGGGAAGAAATAGAAGTCCATAGCTCAGCTAGACTCCTGGCAGCTTCTCCCAGTAATCTCTACTGTGCTGGGCAGCTCTCCGGCAGTTCTCAGCACCACCAGCTGTGTCACTGGGATCTCGAGTTCTTAACCCCATGGCCTGCCAGCAAGAGTCCTTTTACCCCTTTTCTTCCCACATGTTCTTGCCTTGTCCCCTGATCCCTTTGGTGGCCCACTTTTTAAACCCCAGCCTGGAGCCTCCTCCGTGACCCCATTTCTGACTCCTCCCACAATGGGCTACACCTACCAGCACTCCCGAATTCTCTGCCTTTCTTGGCTGTGCGGCAGGCATGGCGCCGTGGCATGGAGTGAACCATCTCCAAACTCCTGTGCATGTACTCTAACCTGGGGAGCTTCCTGCCAGTTACATCATGGATGAAAGTCCTACATACCCTTCTGACTCCACTGAGGCTGGGAGAGTAGTCCGCTCTTACTGATATGCGAAATAACTGTTAATCCTTGTGCTGCTGCCTTTCCTAGCCCGCAAGCTAGACTTGTGGGAGGGGCCTCTTAGCCAACATTCCATTACCAATCCCCTTTTGGGGGCCCCTGAGGCTTCCCAGCTGACACCCCATTACACTACCATTTAGTAGTGTCCATGGAGCTCTGTGATGGGCGCATGATGAATTTCCAATATACGACTCACCACATTCTCCATTAAGTTGCCTTGCGATCGCTGTAGCCGGAAGCATTCTCTAGGAGTCTTGAAACTAAGGAAGAGAAAAGCCTTTTACCTTCTGACAACTCAATATAAATAGAAATGTAGGGCTAAATTAAAAGGTTATTAGTGTTCCATTGTGCATGCAGTTTTGGTTTTAAATTTATGGTATGAATTAAAAAATTGAGTAATGGCTTTCAGAAAAATGATTTTAAAAAGCTATTAATGTATTTGTATGTTTATCTACAATATGTTTTTTGAAATTGTTTGTATTTATGAAAAAAAGGAAAATATTGCTCTATTTATTACCTTCTATATTTACTTATCTTTATTCTTCTATTAAGAATGACCTGCCATTCATTCATTTAATAAACTGTAGACTTCCACCCTGCTCCGAACCAGCTTTCTGAGCATGAAGTGCAAGAGTCTTTATTTTTAATAAGTACTTCAGATAAATTTTGTTCGCACTCATATTTGGGTACCAGTGTCCTATTAACCACATAGAGTATGCATTTCCTTGAAAACCATATAGAATCAATGAAAACCATTATGTCATAGTGGTTTTTAAAAAAACCTAATGTGAGGATTATATACTCTGAATCAAAGTATCATTTTTACATAGGTACATAAAGAGTACCTTTTAGTACATTCAACTAAAGCTGTGTTCTAAACAAATCTAATGGACTCAAATCATCTGAACACTTGTCACTCAGGCACTCACACCAGGATCTCTAAGCATTATGTGCTTGATACTTAAAAAGAAGACTATTTAGACTATTTGGATTTTTTCATAAGCAGTATCTGTGCTATTATAAAATTATAAAATAATCAATAAAACCATTCAGCAATAAAAATTTTATTTGACTAGATTAAAGATAAAGGCCAGTAATATAAACATAATATGTAATGAACTACTATTCATTTGACAGACCTTTGTTTCATTGGTCATATTTCTTCTATGTGTTAATTTCTACAAATGAGCTCTGCCTTTGTTTAAATTCTAACATGAAAATAAATGTTGGGATGTTTGTATTTTAATTCTCATAAGTAGGGTCATTAATATCCCAATTCGGAAACCCCATATGCTTTTCTATAAAATGAAAGTAATAATTGCTTACAAATTACCTATATCTCTGGAAATGAGGACAATTTACAAAGTAATTATTTGCATTTTTTGTGTGTTTTCATTTTGACTTTTTTTGTTAGATATCTTCCATCTCTGAGAAAAATATTTAGTTTGTGAAATTTTTAACATGTCAGGAACAAGCATTGTGTTTGTTTTTGTTCATTTTGTTGTTTTTATGTTTGCAAATGATATCTCATTCTGAAATATTTACACATATAGAAAAATGCAAAGAAGAAAATAAGAGTAACAACAAATCACTAAAAATCTCTCCACCTCAAAACAAGGCCTTTTAACAGCAAAGTGTGTCCTGGGTAGATGTGGCAGGGGCACAGGTTGATAACTCTCTAAATTTCCTCTCATAAATTACAATTGCTCAGGCAAATGTTCTGGCAGAGCTTGAGGGATGGTTTTAGAATATGATTTTTTTTTTCTCAAGCTTCAAGTGAGAGCGCAGGTTGGAGTTTCATTTGTTGGAAGATCTCCAACTATGGAATCAACCCCAGAAGAGAGAGTTTATCACCCTCGAAGGTCAGGGACGGAGTTCTCCGTCCTTGTTCCCTGGCAGAGCAAGGCCTTCTCAAGTCCGGCTAGGGGGCTGAATGATCCTTTTAGTTCAGACAGCCTGTCCCCCTCTGTTGGCTGCAGTAGGACTGGGGGGTACTGCTGTGATGGATAAAATTTCTCCCAGCTTCTTTAATATAAAAAATATGTGCACTCCCACCAACAGTGTAAGAGTATTCCCATGAACCATGTCCACACCTATCCATAGTAATATAAAACTTGATCATGTTGCTGATCTGATTGATATAAATGCTATCTCATCATAGGGTTAGTTTGCATTTTTTGATTACTAGCGGAATTTTATTTGAATTGTCACCTCTAATTTCTACATATTTTGACTTTCTTTCAGCCTTTTCTTGGTGAATGCTGACTTTAAAAAAGGGCAATACAATATAAATAGGGCAAACGTGTTTGACAACTATTCAACATCAGGCCAGAGCAGTCAAGCAAACACGTTGTTGAAATCTACAGTCAGGCAATGCATTGGTTATTCTCTGCTTGGATGTTTTCTACTTTTCTCTGTGCCTCAGGAAGTTGATGACACTGTCTTGCATCATCTGACCTTTTCAGCTCTGTGTTTCAATTTCAGTTTGGTAAAGAAATTTTCAGGAGCAGTTGGAGGATAGAAACACTACTATATCCAGTCATCACTTCAGACCTCGGCAAGATAGCGGTTTCTAGTTGTTAGTCCTGGGCGCTTTATCAGTCCTAGTGGATCCTTTAGCCCCCTCCAAAGCTCTGTCAGTGACCCTCCCATTAAAAGTTTTCTAATCATCACTCTGAGCACTCTTTTATGTCCTGCTGGGCTCTATCTAATAAAGGCAGTCATGACAGATTTCTTGAAACACATTTGGTAGAATTGTCTTATTGAATGATGCTAAAATCTGAAAAGTAATACATTTGTTATTGACACAGGTCATTGGTGGAATTACTGAAATGGATTTCAAAGAAAAAAAAACCAAATATGTCTTTTCAAAAGGAAACCATTCTTTTCTTTAGTTTTGCAAATCAGCATTATATACCTGGTCTCCCAGGTTGACTTATAAGGGCAATCAGGAGAAACCACGATTTTCTTAGTCCTTGGACTTGCACAATGATCTCCCTGATACAAACTGTCTGTGGAGCACCTCTGCTACCAATTTAATATCTCAGGGATGATACCAAATGATTCTGAATACAGACCGAGTACAGTATGAAGTAGGAACTGTGAGCCTGAGCTCCAATAACAAACTGCACAATAAATGAGGTTAAACACTAAATAATCTATAGTTGCTAGTGAAGACTATAAAATTAGGCGTATACTGGAAAATGTACTCAAAAAGTGCATGCACTTTGCTATTAAACCTGCAAGGTAATCTTAGAAGTTATTAATATCTCTATTTTACTAAGAAGCAAGCTAAGTCTTGGAGATTTATTTAACACACAGTAGTCAGCAGTTGCAAAACTAAGGTTTAAACTTATTCAGTCTAGCTTATTTGGTAATAGGTGTTGGGAAGAATTATACTATTTTCTTTGATATCAAAAATAAAGTCTAAAGACTCGACCTCCAACCATATTAACTTTTAAAATTTATTCTACAAGTTTTTAATCTCTCTTTACTTCATAAATTTTGGTTAGAAAATGTTAACTGTTTCAGTGATCTATTACTACATAATTAACTACCACAAACTTTAATGGCATAAAACAAATATTTTATTTTGTTTATGATTTTGCTGTCCAGGAAGCTGGGAAGGGCTCAAGTGGGTGGTTAGTGTTTCGTCCATGTGATATCTATTAGGATGACAGAAGCTGGAGAACACACTTTCAAAATAACCTTCGTGCTCACATGTCTGGTGCCTCAGTGCTTCTTGTTCTCTTTTTCTCTCCAGTTGGCCCCTCAAGAATAGTGGTCTTAGGGTATCCCTGCTTCTTAGATGGTAACCTCAAATGGACTCAGGTTAAGCTGCCAGCTCTTGAAAGTTATGCTTAAGTGTTACTTCCACCATGCACTATTAACAAATCACTTACAGCTAGCAGAGGTTCATGGGAAGAAATAATAGACCCCATCTCTCTCATCTCTGTGGGAAGAGTGTCAAATAAATTGTGGTTTTATTTAATCTGGCATTTTTAATCTGGCATCTTTAATTTTTAACTATGTTCTTCATTTTTACTTATGTTCGATATTGTGCTTAAAACTTTGTACTTTTGTCTCATTAAATTCTCTCACCAGCCTTGTTGTGGAGTTATTTAACAAAAATATTTTAACAACTTTTTTAACATTGATGCTTACTTGGGATTATTGTTATGGCTCCGCGATGTTTCCAATGAATATTCATCTGCTAACTATTATGACCTTTAACACCTGTGCTCATATTCTCCAAGACTACCCAGCCACTTTTCTGGGAAAGCAAAACCAGCAATATGCAACCTGAAAGGTACTTTTATTTTATTTTATTTATATTACTCTGTACTTGAGCTCTTAAAAGCAGTCATCTCCTTTTACTTTGTGTAATTTTATGTATTTTTGTGGATAAGAGTATTTGTTTGTACTTGTGTAAGTTGAGGTCCTGCATGAAACAGACATCAAGGCAACATATAATTTCAGTCTAATAATGAGAGAAACATAAGACCTATCCTGAATGGTATTTTGTACCATTTTTGTATAGTACCCCTCGAAAATTGCAAAGATCTTCAAAAAGAGTCTGAAAACTGTCCCACCAAGTGGAACCTAAGACATAATGACTAGATGCAATATGATATCTTAGATAGAATTGTAGAACCAAAAAATGACATTAGGTAAAAACTAAGGAAATCTGAATAAAGCATGAACTATATATCAGTATTTATCAATATTCTTTCATTAATTGGGACAAATATATCACACTAATGTAGGATGTTAATAAATGGAAGTATGTATGGGAAACTTTCTCTACTGTCTTCTCAAGTTTTATATATATCTAAAACTATTCTAAAGTCAAAGTTTGTTTGTTTGCATTTTTTAAATCAAAGGATAAGGGAATCAATTAAGTCATAGGATAGCAGTGTGGGCCAGTAGTTTGAAGATAGAAATGTAAGACAGAAGTTTGTATCTCTCTCTGCCTGATTCTCTGTTGGGCTACATGTTTTTTAGCTGGTGACCCTAAATAAAAGGTCTATAATTTTAAAATGTCAATGACAGTAGAAACTTTTTGAAGGGCTTCTGAAAAACTGAATGTCTGGAATATCTGTAAAAACAGAGCAGTAAAAAAAAAGTGTTGTTAGGGATGATTATTTAGGTCTAAGTTCAATAATTTCAAGTTACTGAAAATTCTATTCAGGATGCCTGGAGAATAATTTCACCCTACAGAATATTTTATTATATATAGTGGTTTAAAAATGGGGTGCTATTAGCATTTTTGTTGGAGCATGTCTTTGTTGATTACAAATGGCCCTTACATTGATGAATGTTAAGTATCTTTGACTTTGTCTTAGTAAATAGTAGTAGCAACCTTCCCCCTTCTAGAAGTTATGAAAATCTGAAATACATTTACTTCACAAAGAGAAATAGGGAATGGTAACCGATATGTGCCAACATTGTGTTCTTGTTCTGATCAGTCAAAATTATGCTAAACTGAAGGACTGAGGGAGAGAACATGTCCTCTAAAAGCAGCATGGACAGGGGAAAGGGTTTGCAGGTACGGGTGACTATGCTCTAGTAGCTTGCATAGATAACCCTACACTCCTACTCAAGCCTTATTTTTTTCTCTGTGTACTTTATTTTTTATTTTATTATAATACTTTTCAAATCTACACTGTCGATAGATTTTTACTTATGACCTTTGCTCAGAATGAGCAGTTACCAGTGGCTGCATTTGCCTTACACAAATTTACCCTCTTTGCTTAAGTAATTTAAAAGAAGATATACACATGACCTGTACAAACTTTGGTATATTTATGTATCATCATTTAAAAACAATATTAATATTAGTGTACATAATAATATTAATATTTTATTGGTATTTTCTAATGTTCACCATTAATGTCCCCAATTGTCTCAAAGCTTCTTTAAGAATTGTTTGGTGTGAATCAGGTTTTTATTTTTTATTTTTAGTATTTTCTAGAGAAATTTGTAGGAGTTTTAGATTCAAAATTTAGCCAGCAAAATTAAGGGGAGGACACAGAGATTTGCCATAAGTCTCCTACCCTCCCACATGTATAGTCTCCTCCCTTATCACATTCCCCACCGGAGTGGCACATCTTTTTTAAGTGATGAACCTACACTAACACATCATAATCTCCCAAAGTCCATAATTTACATCAGGGTTCACTCTTGGTGTTGCACATTCTACAGGTATGGACAAATTTTACAATGATTTATATCCAACATTATAGTATCATACAAAGTATTTTCACTGCACTTAATACCGTCAGTGCTCCACCTAATTCATCCCTCTTCCACTTCAACCCCTGGAAATCACTGATCATTTCAATGTCTCCTTAGTTTTACTGTTCCCAGAATGTCATTTAATTGGAATCATACAGATTGTTCATAGAATAGCCTCTTCAGATGTACTTCTTTCACCTAGTAATGTGCATTTAATGTTCCTTCATGTCTTTCCATGGTTTGATAGCTTATTTCTCCTTAGTGCTGATTAATATTCCATTGCCTGTATGCACCACAATTTGTTTTTCCAAATGAACTACATCTTGGTTACTTCTAAGTTTTGGCAATTATAAATAAAGCTGCTATTTAAATATTTAAATTATGAATTAAGCTGCACATCTAAGTGCAGGTTTTTGTGTGCACATTTTTTCATCTTCTCTTTTATTTCTAGATCATATGGTAAGAGTATGTATTGTTTTGTAAGAGATCATCGAACTATCTTCAAAAGTGCCTGTACCATTTTGCATTCCCATGGCAATATCTACAGGTCACTGTTGCTCCATATCCTCCTTAGTGTTGGTGCTTAAGTGTTTTTTATTTTAGCTATTCTAATAAAGTGTACCATGGTATCCATTGTTGTTTTAATTTATAATTCCCAAATGACATATGATGTGGAATATCTTTTCATATGCTTACATACCATCTCTATACCTTCTTTAGTGAGGTGTCCCTGTGACCTTTAGCCCATTTTTAATCAGATTCTTTGTTTTCTTGTTGTTGAAATTTAAGAGTTTTAAAAATATATATTTTGGACTTTTCTCAGTTGTGTCTTTTGAAAATATTTTCTCACAGTCTGTGACTTATCTTCTCATTCTCTTGACGTTGTCCTTCACAGAGCAGAATATTGAAATTCTAATCATTAATTTAATGGTCCAGCTTAACTATTGCTTTTTTTGTTTTTTTGTTTGTTTTTTATGGTGTTGTATTCAAAGAGTTCATGCCATACCCAAGGTCATCTAGATTTTTTTATGGTATCTTCTAGGAGTTTGATAGTTTTGTGTTTTACAGGTAGGCCTATGACCTATATATTTTGAGTTAATTTTTGTGAAGAGTGTAAGTCTGTGTCTAGATTCATTTTTTTTTTTTTTTTGCATGTTGGTGTCCAGTTGATCCAACATCATTTGTTGAGGATGCTATATTTACTTCATTATATTGCCTTTGCTTCTTTGTCAAAAATCAGTTGACTATACCTCTGGGTGTCTACTTTTGGGGTCCCTACTCTGTTTTATCTTTTTGTTGATTGTTCCACTAATACCACACTGTCTTGATTATTGTAGCTTTACAGTAAACCTTAAAGTTAAGTCACATTAGTCCTCCAGCATTGTTCTTACCCTTTAATATCATGTTAACCCTCTGCGTTTTTTACCTCCCCATATAAACTTTAGAATCATTTTGCTGATATCCACAAGATAACTAGTTAGGATTTTGATTTGGATTACGTGATTCTATAAATCAAGTTTGAAGATTTAACATCTTGATGATATTGAAGCTTCTTTCAGAGTTATGTAGATTTCTTTATATAGATCTTGTACATATTTTGTTAGATTTATACCTAAGTATTTAATTTTTGAGGATCGCTAATGCAAATAGCACATTGTTTAATTTCAAATGCCACTTGTTTATTGCCAGTATATAGAAACATAATTTAGTTTTGTATATTAACCTTATATCCTTCAATTATTTATAATTACTTATTAGTACCAGAGGTATTTTTAATTAATTCTCTTAGATACTCTAATAGGCAGTTTTATTTCTTCCTTCCCAATCTGTATATGCTTTATTTCCTTTTCTTGTCTAATGAATTAGTTAGAACTTCCAGTATGATCCTGAAAAGGAGTGGTGAGATGAGACATCCTTGCCTTGTTCCTGACCTCAGTGGGAAAACTTTGAGTTCCTCACCATTCTTTGATGTTAGCTGTAGATATTCCTAATCAAGTTGAGCAACTTCCCCCATTAGAAGTTTATTGAGAGTTTTTAATCATTAATGAGTGTTGAATTTTGTCAAATGTTTTTCTGGTTCTATTGATATGATCATATGATTTCTCTTTTTCAGCCTGTTGATGTGATGGGCTACATTAATTGATTTTTCAATATTGATCCAGCTTTGTATGCCTGGGATAAATATCACTTGTAATGATGTATAATTATTTTTATATACTGTGAGATTCAATTTGCTAGTACTCTGTTGAGGATTTTAGCTCTTAAGCTCATGAGAGATATTGGTCTGTAGTTTTCTAAGTTTATACTATAAACAGATAGAAGAGGGCTTCATCCTCTTTACAGCATCTCCCTCCCAGCTTAACTGCAAGAGACCGGATGCTCATCTAATTGGGTGGAATCCCAGGAACATGTCTTGGTCAACTACTAGGAGTCTGTAGTAACCTACAAAACTGTAAGATTATAAGTTCGTGTTGCTTTAAGCCACACACTATCCACCATTTTACGTATACATATATGTTAGATATAATAATACACATATACACATATACATATACTGTATGTATATACAGATATACATATGCACATATACATATGTTATATGTATATATATACACATATATACACACATATATATACACACACATATATACATATAAAAAATGTTCTTAAGGCAAGGTAACTTTTTCTCTTACATTTTGTATTATTTTATTAATTTAGATAAATTTAGAGCTATAAAAACTAAGTCAAAGTGTATTGTCCCATAAAGAGTAATAGAGGACATTTTCATTATATTCTAATGAGCACTGAGTATGGTTTGAAATTTGTGTTAGTTTCATAGATGAAAATGATCTTTCATTTCTTTAATTTGCATTCATTTCTTTTCAATGATATAATCTTCATGTGCTGATTAATTATTAGTACCTCTTCTTTTATGAACAATCAATTCATATTTTCTTCCTCTCTCCCTTTTT